>JAHWXV010573093.1:0-12607 GCA_024586415.1 Phrixothrix hirtus | reverse complement strand
TCGCAATGTACCTGCTACAGCTGTAAAAGTGTATGTTACTGTAAATTGATACTGTTAGGTAGGTCAGTTATAATTTTATGAATGATTTAACAGTTTTAGTCCGAGTGCAACCATAGGCGGTTTGTTGTGCGTAATTAGAAAAAAAGGACTTTTTTGTATTCGTATTGCTTTTAATTTTACGTTTATTGGGGTCTCTGTAGGGTATACTTACAGCCCATACAAGGAATATCATATTAACTGAAACATCCTGTATAAACTAAAATATTTTTTTTCTCTATTGAAAGGCAAATCATTTTTATATTTAAAATGGCGTGCAATGAACATTGCGTAAATTCGTAGCGTTTCTATCAGTATCTTAAACTTTATTTAATTTTAAAACGTAATTGAAAAGCTAGTTTCTAAATATAAAAATTAATCAATAGAATATTCTCCTGCACTAGTTATAACTATTTTCCAACGTTCTCGCAATTTATCGATTCCATGTGTGATGAAATTTGTTACTTTGGAGTTGATGAAATTGTCCAGTCTCTTTTGAAGAACAGTTTCGTTATCAAATGAGATACCTCGTAGGTTAGTGAATAGCGAACGTAAAACATAAAAATTTTATAGAGCAAGATCTGGAGAATACACGCGTTGGATGTAGAATAACCTTTCAACCTAGGTCCTGTGTAGCCGCTTTTGTAATATTAACAGTATGTGAACGAGCGTTATCGTGCTCTAAAATCACTTGATTTTTGTCTTTCTGATCGTTCTTCTAGAAGTGCAGCAGCAGCAGTCAGTTGAAGTTGTTTGCAATAAATTTCAGCAGTTATTCTGACATTTCTGAGAAGCAGTTCACGCCATATAGACGGCATTAACTTATGCGGATGAAGACCAACCTTTGCACGTGGCGGTTAACCATTATTTTCTGTTTTATAAAGACATAATTTTACATCATTAATTCCAAAGCACGACAAGAAAGGTTGATGGTTTTGCCGATATAAACGATGGCGTGCACATTCCTATTGTTGTCGCTGATAGCCGTAGCCATACATCCAATTTCTGCACATTACCAATAGAATTCAGATGTATATTAGTGGACTGGTTACAGTCACAAAATGATTGTTAGGGAACATCTTTTAAACAAGCTTCATCAAAACCGAATGACCTCTTGAACGGGGAGAGTCATTCATATCAAAATTATCATTTCTAAAACGAGAAAATCATTCTCTTGTAGTACTTTCTGCGGCAGCATTTTCCTCGTAAACATAAATGGTTCTAGTGGATTCCGATTCTTGTGCTTCACGATTGAATGCAAACAAAAGGATATGTTCATTTTTTGATAATGGACACTCCATTTTCTTCTATCCATAATCAACTAAGACTTTTAAAAATGAAACAACTGAGGACGTTATTAGTAACACAAAACTATTACCTTAAAGTGATGGTGACAAGTAAGTGACAAATTTATTTTCAAGGCACTCTTATAAAACAATCGAAAAAGAACTTATGCATCAACCCAGTATAAAGCAATCTGGATACAAGCTACGCAGTTTCGGGAATAATATCCTTGTTCATGCAATGCGCGCATCAAGCAGACCGAATTAATTCCCCTCCTGAAAAATAGGAGCTGGATTATGCGTTATCCTCCATTTCGAGTGGAACTTAATGCTGACACTTACCAAAGTAGGGGGCTTGAAGTTAACACCGAGGTATTCCTTTGATTGTGGATCCTACTAGGCTTTCGTTTCATTGACTAGAACAGCGCAGCACAGCCCATCAGATTATATTACTATTCCAAATAAGAGAGACCAAACTTAAAATTCGGGAATGCATTTAAGTAATGTAGAACTTTGTATCTCTAGAACTCAATGTGTGATTCCAATTATTTTTGGAATTTAAAATGAGCAGAGTGCTCGATGTTACAGGGTGCATTTCTTATGTACACATCATAAATTACTTTGACATGAAAGCGGCCCACGGTCAATTATTTATTTAAAATTTGACACAAAAATATGTTCAAAATATTGAATGCCAATATTTACAGTAATTAGAATTCTGTACGTGTGCTTGTTATTTTAACTTACTATTCAATAGCTGCATATAATTAGCATAAAAAAAACATGAAACTTGCTGCAGCATGAAGTTTAGTGCATTAAATACTGAACGATGAATGACAATATTCTTAACTTAATGATGTTCAAAAATACCCATAAATAAAATATTTAATTTTAATACCATAGCCAAAACTTAATTAGATTTTTAATCTACATTTAATGAGAGTTCATTAACTTTCTTAAACAGTTTAATAACTAATTACTGAAACGATTTTGTATAGTATCCCAACTTACCTTTATTTAATGTTTAAAATAAGTAAGCGACGATCAAACGTTTTCGAATAAATTGTCCTAAAGGCCTCTAATAAAAATTAAGCGAAATTCTTCCTCAGGATTTTTTAAGAATAATGTTAATTAAGTTTTTGGTGTTGACAATAATTAATACTAAGTAGAAACTAAAATTAAAAGCGAAACTAGAGTTAATAATTAATGTACAAAGTGTATAAACAAATGTACCTTATTGTTGTTGTAATTAGCAGTAGGTGGACTTATATAAATGAACACTATTATAATTTGCTAATTTCGCTTTTAATCATAGTTTCTACCTTGTATTAATTATTGCCAACCTCGAAAACTTAATTAATATTATTTTACAAGAATTACGGGAGACTAGAAAACATTTAAATAGAGCACTAGCAATATGTAGTCAATAAAATTTTAATATTTGTAATTTTCTAATAAAGGTTGGCATTACTCGCTACAGTTTATCAAACGTTTCGTTCAACCTTTAGCTATCAGCTGTGATTCTATTAGATGAAAAAAAGGAATGAAAATCTTAGCTAAGATTTTTCAGATTTACATTTCTGTCATTGATTTGATAGCAATTTTATTGACAATAATTTTCATTCAAATTTATAAAGAGAAGTTTCTAATTCACATTAATATATTAGTTTATCAGTTTTATCATGTTAAATCCTACAAAAATTATATTTAAAGTGAAGAAGTTGTGTTAGGGCACATTTGAACCTGTTCGATGTTGACTTTAAGTAAGAATTTGAAGCATACGTCTGTTCATAAATTCCACATGCTGCGAATTTAGATAAAAAAAGGTAACATCAAGAATCCAACGAGGAAGACAAAGAAGAAGCAATTAAAGCAATACAGAAGCGAAGTAACCTTACAAACACCAGATCATTTGATTGTTTGAAAATTATAAAGAAGGATGAAGATGGAAATTTAAACCTTTTAAAATATGGTTTTCATTCGAACTAAACAAGTCAAAAGATTTTTGCTGTTCAGCAAACTGTACGTGCAGAGCATGCAAACAATACTCAAAAATCCATCATGGTCTGAGAAATAAACAAGTCTTAACATATGATTAGCTAAGTTAACTAAGGGTAAACCGCTGTGGCAATTTGGTGTACACAGAGAAAGCAGAGCGTGGCAGAATGATGACAGAGCGTGACTAAGCGGTGGAAGAACAGATGGTCAAGCGTGGATGAGTGGCAGTTTATCCCTGTTTATCTCAATATAACAATAAAATTGGGAAATACTGGCTGTTCAGCCTCTCGAGGCGACATACTGATTTATCAATTTATAAACTAGAGAAAATGGAGGATCATTTCAAAATCTATGAAAAAATATAAAGCATTCCAGACTTTCAATTTAGATGAACTTTTAGCTGTCGCTGTTATTTAAGCACCGAATGCAAGCTTTATCTGCACAAAGAGGCGTATGATTGTTAATGATAGCTGAAATTACTTGCCGCCTGCTTTTAAAACTTCTTGAGCTAGAGTAAATAAGAAGATAGCGGCAAATGGTCCACCTGGCACCAAAATTTAGGCAAACACCAAAAAATTCCAAAGGTGAACCACAACGTATTTGTAAATGTCTCACACCATAACAAAATATAGTCCCATACTAATCCTAATGGATAACTATAAGTGTGATTCTTTTTTAGAAAATTTTATATGCTCGTGAAAATGAATTGTATCTCTAACTTTTCCAATGCATTGTTCTCATAGGCTGTAACTATTCCAAGGCGTCGTTCCGAGTCCTTTCAAAGGAAAAACGAAAATTGCTCAAAATAATTTTGATAAATGTTTCTAGAGTTGGTAAATGTGACATTTAATGCTTTTTCTGCGAGAAAGATGGCTATTAAATCAACTGGTTTATAATGACAACTTTTCCAATGCATTGTTCTCATAGACTGTAATTATTCCAAGGCGTCGTTCTAAGTCCTTTCAAAGGAAAAACGAAAATTGCTCAAAATAATTTTGATAAATGTTTCTAGAGTTGTTAAATGTGACATGTAATGCTTTTTCTACGAGAAAGATGGCTATTAAATCAACTGGTTTATAATGGCAGGGACAGTATATCGGTACTAGCTTAAGCTATAGCTTGCTTTATATCCAGTTTTGTTTTCATAGAAAACATTGAGGTATAGCAACCAAGTGTTGCTTACGAAATCTAATGCTTAAGCTACAAGTGAAACAGTAACTGCCAAGCCACTTCAACGCAGCCACTAAATCCATTCATTCCTCCTAGCATGCTTGAACTTTCTGAAATTAATAACATAAGAGTTTATTTCATCAGAAAATTTACAATCAAATCCCAAAGTGGGCCTAGAAGAAATAAAGCCACAAATGGAAGAAAAAGAAGTTGATAGATTCTCCAGATAATTCAAGTTAGAGTTGAACAAGTAAAAATAGTTAATCTATTAATATAAAAAGCGCCTTTAGCATAAAACGAATTTATTTTGGCAAAAATATATGTTATTCCCTTCTGGCAATCATGAAGAACTGTTGATTACCGTAAATCTGACTACAATGAACTTTTCAATTACCTAAAAACGAGCCATAGGGTACTTCATTGTCCAACAAAAAGAAATCAAGGTGGGCAACGTTATACAGCGAACATTTGAACATTTTTCCCAGAAAAAAAAGGAGTTCAGTATTACAGAATAGAATACCAAGATGTTAGAATTAAATTGGAAACATTTGATATAGTCGATGGAACGCAAGGTGGAATGGTTATCCGTTTTGTCATTTTTGTCAATTTTTTATTACTCGCACTCACACTTCTTATTTTAAATAAACCTAATTCCCTTAACTAACTCATTTTTGTTAGCGTTTAAATATTCCCCAAAACTGTTCAAATTTATTCCGTTACCAAAATATACTGTTCTTTTCTAATATTTATCAAAATTTGTATGGTTGAGATATACCAACAAAAGAATAGCAAATTTGGAATGTTTGCAGTTGTTTTTAATAAAAACTCAATTGTTTCTTTTAATGTGCCTCATTATCCCCTAATTATATGCATGCATTGTAGTTTTCAATACTTTAACGATCATGGCCTTCTCTTAAATCTCTGCCGTATCGAATAATAGCTTCATAAGGAAAAGGTTCTTCACTTGGTACCATCAAAAATACAAATACAAGGTGCATGCGCATGCACATGTGCAATAGTGGTACCATATGTATGACTAGACGCATTTGTCGTGTACTAGTAGAGTCTGGAGCATTGTTCTGTTCAAGACTCTGTTTAGCTTCTGGGAAGCAAACAATCACGGCGCGTGTAATCGCAAAATATTTAAAATGACGGAGATAATCAATGCAAATTATCGTAGATTACAGGGGATTTATAGCTCAAAAGTTTTAAGTCAAACAGAAGTCAGCGTTTGGTGTAAAAAATTTAAAGTTGGACGAGTGGAGCTGAATGATGATACCGAGAAGAAAACAGTCAGATGAAGCACCTCACCCATGAATGAAAATTGCACAATTGTCGCATTAAAGTTCGTGAAATTGCTTAAAGGCGCTGGTATTCCTAAGAGTAGTGATAAGCACCTATTGTCATGCTGGGATAACTGTCTCAACGTATACAGCAATTGTATCGAGAAATAAACAAAGGTATGTAATTTTTTGTAGAATGCACTATATATTTTCTTTAAATATAAATATTAGTGCAATTTTGGACCTTCTATGTTATCTTTAAAACCCCCATATCATATAACCCTCTCTATCGATCACCAACAAAAGCCTTTCGACTTAAGAAACCCACTCCCTAATTTTTATCTTTCAAATTAGGAGAAGATATGTTAAGTTGCTTTTTGGAAAATAACGCATAATCTAATGATAAATATGTGATCAAAAAACCTTCTTGTTCTGCCTCCAACCTCTTTTACCAATTGTCACCAAAAGCTGTTCAATTGAAGAGAAGTTCTTTTAGTTTGTAATCTACAAAATTAACAACAATCTGCCCGATTACTTTAAGTTGTTTTTCAATTATTATAGACAAAACGATCGCAGTCATTTTTTCTTAAATCCGCCGTATTGGAAAATAATACCATCAAAAAACTTAAATACGTTCTTCCACATAATCTAATTAAAAGTACGTTATTTTGAAAAGTATTTGCTGCATCTTCTACTCCAACACACCCTTTTCGCCCATCCCTTAATTTATACCATCCAAATCAGTTATCATAGTTTGCCAAGTCGATTGCTATTAATTTTGAACGTTTCAAACTAAGAAAATTTCTGTCCAATTGAAAACTTTTTGGTGATGATCGGTAAAAGCCGTTTGATGAAGCAGGACGCGGAACAAGGAGTTTTTAAGGTACTATATTTTTGATTAGGCTATGCGAAAGCAGGTTTTTCTTACGAAGTTATTTTTATCATAAGCAGATTTTAAAAAACCAGCCGGGATCGTTTTGCCTACAATGTAAAGATAAGTTTATGAATTTATTCTAATTTGGAAGGCAAAAACTAGGAGAAGGATTTTACGTTGAAACGCTTTTGGTAGTGACCGCTAGATATGACTAGAATCGTTTTGTCCGGGGTAACTCGAAAACAAGTTAACGATTGGCCGCTAGGAAGCAACTACTGGGGATGGCGTGTAGGTTTTTATTTTAATATATTTTTAATTAGACTATATGGAAAATCGTATTCAATAATTATTTTATAAAAGGGGCGAAAATACACTGCTCCACAATGACAGTGGATCGCGTAATCTGGTTTTTAAACATTTATTGGTTTGCAGCAGTTTTTCCATTCATTCCTTAACAACTATTTTGGGCTTTACAAATTTTTATGGTTATTTTAAACAGTTCTCCATAACAGAAAACCACCTAGGTTTGTAAAAGAATCTGATTTTATTTGTTTCTGTGAAATAACATTTCAAACACTGATTTTAGATTCTAAGGACTCCTCTTAATCGATCACATACTGTCCAGCTTGATAAAATTTTCGTTGGTTAAATGAAGGGTTTTCGCGGCAGTCAGGCTTATTTTTCCTCTGGTGGAGGACGACTGCAGTTTACAACCTCAGTACAAGACCGATGCGGCAGAATGCATTAATAACTTTGTCCGCCATCCCACTGGAGTCCAAATTTCCAATAAGACAATTAAGAAATTATTGCGTGCATTTTAATTAACGACGAGATAATGTGCACAGAGCGTTCAAAGAATGTATATTGGAAGGTTGGAACTATGTACCTGTATCGTGGTCTGTATGAATGTGATATAGAGACATGGTTATAGAACCTATTTTGCCGGTGCTATTGGAAAACTGTCTTCTTGAAGATACTCACCAAGGCCGCGCTGCTCTAGTTAATGGTCGTTTGGATTATCGTGCTTTCCAAGAATGGAGTGGTTACAGTGTTCGCCGGACACGAATTATATCACCAATTTTGCCAAATTTTTTCAAGAGCTAAGTAGAAATCAAAGTCTTATACGTTCGAGTATGTACCCTATAATTATTTTTGGTACATTGCATGGTAAAGTACCAAAAGCGCCTAGTATAAAAGAACATGGCGGTAAATCCGTACAGGTATATAAAATATTACACCGATTAAGTGATCCACTTCATATCGTGGGGCACTGTAGTACCATTTATCTAAAGAACAGTTAGCACAGCAATAGTGAAATGTGTTTCAGTGCATTCGTGCGCAGTGGGAGTAGAAGAGATTCTTTTGCCGATAGCTTAGCCTTGATTTGAAATCGCTTTGTAAACGTATTTGACGAGAAAAGTCCCCAGTGTTTGGTAACACAAAACTACTTAAGAATATGAAGAACCGGATTAACTGTCATTAGGAAGTGGTTTTAAATCGTTTTATGTTTGCAAAACACTATCAAAAGATTGTGTCTTTAGAAACGTTCTATTGATGTTTTAAATTAAATAAACTATTTTACATTCTATTTTACATAAACAGAAAAAGTAATAGTATAATAAAATCATGTTTAAATTTAAAATTAAAATATACAATTTAGGAGTAGAATAAAGTAATAAAACATGGTAAATATAAGTTTTAAACAAAGAAATAAATTTAACTTTCTAAAGTCATTACCATATTACTGGAACTTACCGTTAGGTGTATCGAAATATCCCCATACTGGAAGCCCAACGGCAGTGGCACCAACTGCAAAACACACAAAACCAAGAACTGCTACGCATGTCGAATATAAGGGTTTCTTATCCGCCATATCACATCATATTTTTTGTTATAAAGCACCGATTTCACTATACCATTGCGCTAGAATAAATTTATTTTGTCGCGAAGTAAACCCGCTAACACTTGGCATTTCATAAATACCTTACAGGTAGTAAAGAACTCTATAAATTGAATCGCACGGTTAGAGTAGAAAAATCAATAATGTTAATTTATAACTAAACATTACTATTCGATTTTCGCGGGTAAAGTAAACGAATTTGAACCCGCATTAAATGCGTTATCTGACGCACCTAACTATACATTCCAAGACTGGCAACGTTGCACCTTGCGGAATTTAACTCGTTATGCACTTACTGATTACAAAACACGTCATCCTTCACAGGTTATTCATATAATAAATCGAATTACATTCTACATCTTTGCATTTTTTGTGACGCATGCGATATGAGTATTTTTTTGTATAAAATTAGTATGACTAAAATTTAAAAGGTAACTTATTCACCTACGACACGACGTTGTTTTAATCCAACTAAAGCTAGTTTGTTACAACTACCTTACGGGCTCGCCAACCGTGCTGTTGTAACGGGGGCCGCGGTTTGGAAGGGGCCGTGACACGGCAGCCTACGTTCGCGTGCTCCTCTAGCTACGAACCGCCACTAGGTGAATGTATCAGTTTGTGATGGCATTCAAATTGTCTCTCCGTTTCTGAAAATGATAACTTATCTTACATTGTCTTTGTTACTTACGTAATTGTATTGTTATGCTGAATGTTTTGTTTTAGTTCGAAATAGAAGGTACTCCCACCGTTCAACATTTATCTCGATGTAAGGTGTGGTAATGTAAGCTATCGTAATCTTCCTTAGGAAATAGTTGATGCTCAATATCTTTAAACATAATTTCAAACTATTAACAATAGAAACCTTTGTTAAAGTATAATCAGTACTAAAATGCATGCGTAATTGTTTCGGTCAGAACATTAAAGACATATCTTGCTGGAAGCTATTAAATTACAAATTTTAATTAACATTACTGATTTCATTATTAAACTCGCGGTAACATTTTTAATCAGATATCAACTTTATTTCGTGAATCATTCTACACCGCAATTTCTTAACAAACACGAAAAGATTAAATTACATAATCTCTTGGGTGCTCCGCAAAATGTCTGACTTAATTAAAGTTACTGTACACAAAGCAAGATTTTATTTTTTGTCATTCGTTCAGTGGCAGCTTTAACTTCAAACCTGAAGGATATTTTACAAATTCTAAAGCAGCTATTTTTGTTAGAAATTAAAATGATTTCAGTATCAAGATTACAAATTCACCCCAACAGTTTGTTTCTGACACCTGTCAGGTAACATTGTTATTTTGTGATACAAGAATTAAGACTACGAATATTTATATATTGTTGCAAAAAACAATTTTAAGTAAATTTCTGTAAATAGCCTTAAAATCGGAGTGGCGGATAAAGCACACGGCAAGTATACAAAACAGAAAGTGAAGTTTATAGAAAAATATATATGTAAAAATGAAATCGTACAAAGTTTTTAATGTCACAAAATTGGATTTGTTGTATTTAAAACTTTCAAACATTTCGTAAAGAAAGTCCGATTGCGATATTAACTGCTAAATCTGTATAATTAAAGTGATTGAAACTTCCTATTACTGTGGTCAAGCGTGTTCGTCTAATTCTGCCACTATGTATGCTATGCATATCGATTTTACTTACATAAATATATTTCCTTGAATAAATCATTATCTCGTATCAAGTTGGACGCTTACAATTTAGGTATATTTCACATAAAAATGAAATTTGGCCATTTTGTCCAATGGCGAAACGCTAAAACCTGTTGTCACATTTTTATGTTAAATAAACATAATTTCTAGTTTGTTCTAAATGTAGGTTATTGGCCTTTATCAGTAGTTGTTAGATTATTATTCATCCCAAAATGATCAATGATACGGAAAGATATGGTTTATGTGTACTATTGCTTTAGTATAACAAATATGGCGATTTACAAATTAACCCCACACATTTTGCATAAAATATTTAACGGTCTAATTAAAAATTATCTTTGCGTTGGTAACAATACAGTAATTCGCAAAATGGTTGGAATGGAAGATGACTGAAATGTTTTTTGCTGAATCAAGGTGCGTTATCGTCCCATGTGATGTTCGCCTTGATTCAAGACAAGTTTTCCGCTCAGGATAACCAAACGAAATTCGTACCCATACAAAATGATATTGGAATTGCATTGGTTGAATGAAATTAAAAACCAGAAATAACGTCGAATGATATTTGTTTTCTGACGAGTCTCTTTTCCATTTCGATAACGTAGATAATAAACGCAATCTGCGTATTTGTGCGTTAAAAAATCCAAGTGTACATCATGACATTGCTTGTGCCATTTTTCTACGAAGCAAACGTTACATATAGTGGTTGTGCCTTAGGTTCTTGCGTCAAGTTTTTTATAGAATGTTGTTTTGAACTTTCTTCATAAAACTTTGACTAACAAAAATACGTTAGCTACGGATATTCATACTGATAAGGAAAATACTTTGCACGATTTTTCTTCTTTATCTTTGACTGAATTTAAGTGTAATTGGATAAGCTTGGAATATGATTCTTATAGCAGTCGTGCAAAAAGTTTAGTGATATCTGAAATTGTAAACACATCAGATAAATATGCACCCAAACAGTTTACTTTATTATGATTAAAGATGCAAATCTTTAAAGAGTGCTTAGGTCAATTTTTAATAAGTATGATGGGTTTTATACATCCCTTAGTAACCACAAATGAAACTTGGTTTTATCACTATACTCTGGAACCAAGTAATAATTAATACAGTGGAAATGTGTACTAAGGTGCCTTTACACCAAAAAAATAGCAAAAACATGTTGATAATAAAAATGTTAATAACAACAATATTATCGACCATAATATGAAAAATGTTGGAAAATATTGTTATCCATATGCTAATAACAATGTTTCTGACATAAAGAGTAACATTTTGAATCACTTCAATGAGTATGATTATGAGAACCTTAATAACGTTGCGAATCACAAAGTTAATAACAGTGCCACTAACAATGTTACTAACGATATTAATTACAACCAAAACATGCTATTGATATTCTTATCTATGAAAGTTTCCATACCTTTAGTAGTAGTACTACTAGTTCTTGTTGCAAAAACGAGTTCACATGAAGAACTTACTATTGCAGCAGCTTGTGTAATAATTATTGGAGTAGCAAGTTAACGCAAAAAGAAAATATTGTGGGTGCGTCCATATCTTCAAAGAAGAGACGCACATAATGGACAAAATATACTGAATGATTCGAAAAAAGACGAAAGAAAAATGAAACTGGGAGATTTGTCAATTGATAGTTCCCATAGTTTTCTAACAATATCAAGCATTAATTTTGAGTATCTCGTAAACATTATCAAAATAGCACGCCAAGATACGAACCATCGGAAAGGCATTTCAATCCCTGAAAGACTTGCTCTTACCTTACGCTTTTTAGCCACAGGTGACAGTTTTGATAGTTTAATGATATTGTTCAGAATATCAGTACCAAGTATATCTAAAATTGTACCAGAAGTGTACGAAGCGTTGATAGACGCTTTAAAGGATTATGTTAAGGTGAGTACAAAAACAAATTATCTAATTAATCACGAATTAATTTTGTTCACTAATAAAAGTTTAAAAATACAAACAAAATATAAATATTATTAAGAAAATACAAGATTGAAAATGTAGTAATTTACTTTGCATGAGTAATACTACAGTCGGCCGGGACTCGATCTAAAGTAACAGTTAAACCAAATTCTTGCAAGAGTGGCTCCCTATCTGGATGATCTTCTGGGTAGGGTGATTGAAGAGGAGTGCTTTGCTTACTGGCTGAACTTGACGTATAACTATGTGCCGAGGTACACTCATCACCTCTTATATAAGTTGGATTATCATATTTTCCTAAAGCAGCCCAATATGTGCTGTACCGTTTCGAGCACATTCATTGAGGCGACGCACTATGGAAAATAAGAGAACTTCGCATATCAAAAATGGTTTTTACTAATGTGGCTATTGTCATACTTTTTTCATTTTATTTAATAGTTTAA
>JAHWXV010572981.1:0-10718 GCA_024586415.1 Phrixothrix hirtus | reverse complement strand
CAATCTCATCACTTTTCTATTTAGTTTTTTTCTGGTACTCCGAAGATTCTCAAGTTATTTAGCCTAGAGTGTTGCTCTAAATTATCAATGTTAGTTTTAGCGGTAATTAATTGTTCTTCTAGAGGCTTATTTTTTGTTCGTATACCTTTATTTTATTAGCGAACAAATTATCAATATTTGTATTGATAACGTATGTTAGTTAGTTCATAAACGATTCCGATTTTTATAATTTTTCAACAATCTTTATTGCCAGATTTTCTTCTTTTTCGAACTTTACATCACTTCGGTTTTTACTTTATCTTCATAACTCATCTTGTTAAATACTAGAAATGCACAGCTAATTATAATGTCTTGAACAAATAAACAGTAAACAATTTCAACAAACACGCAGAGCTATAACTACATATGTCTACTATTCATGACAGAGCATTGTCGAATAGACATTTGAAATCGATGACCATGAGATTTATTGCTATACATCAGATATGAATGCGCAATGCTTGTTTAATCCTAATAAAGTGTTTCATTAATAGTATAATATTGCCTGAATCTAGTTCTATGATAGCGATGATTTCTTAACTAAGAGTTGCCTAACCAGAGTTGATTTAAACTATACAGTATTATAGTCAATCAACCGCCTCATATGCTTTCAATGCGTATGAGAAGAATCGACAACGTCCTATTTTAGGTAGAAATACATTTCCGTCCATCTCTAAGAAAAACATTTATGGTAATATTGTCTTTTCTGAGAAAAGCTATAAATACTTATGTAGATCGATTTCTTTGAACCTAGATATGAATAGAATTTAAAACATTGTTTAGCTTATCATATTTCACCATTTAACTTACGAGCGCGTATCCGAATTGTAATTTTTAATGTCAATTTTAAGCATAGATGATACAGGCGTAGTTTTGTAATATTAGAATTTTTGAAATCTAGATAGCGCTAATAAAATATGTTACGTGGCAGCGACCAAATATTTAGGTCTCTGTTATGTTTACAACGTTATAACTAAGGTTACTGACACACGCATTATTACAAAGTTCGTTTTGTATGGTATACAATTAGAGATTATTTTTGATATTAGTAGTTAAAATTTTATAAAACTAGAGTAAGTACCCAAAAGTTTATTTATTCTAGATAATTGTGAACGGCACCTATCCTGCAACAACTATAAATATTTTATTATTGTAGAACTTCGGTTTTTACACTGGAAGATTTATAAGATATTATCTAGAATGCAAAATATAGTTCTAAATTATTCCTTCTTACTTTTTAGCCAGAACTAAAAAAATGTAGAAAATTGTATGTAATTTACATACGTGGATTATAAATTGTAAATGTTTTAATATGCTTGAAATTTTTTATTTAAAAATAGGCAGGACGCTGTGATCCCGGTAATTATGTTTGTACGTGTAACCTTGAACTGATTTTAAACTAACCATCATTTTTTATATTCATTAATAAATTGATTTATAAATATTTTATTTAGTTAATCCACTTGAAGCCGGTTGTATATTTTTATAAGCCTAGTACAATATGCCTATTAATTTACAGTACTGAAACGGTAGGCCTACTTTTGTTTAAACCTCTAACAACTGATAGTGTTATTTGACATAAACATTGACGTTTGGTTTTGGTTAGATGTACTAATATGTTTGCAAGTTCGTAAATAATGCTATCTACTGAAGAAAATGTATTTTTGGTTGAGTACTGTTTTCGCTCATACCGTTTAGGTAGACAAAATGGTCCAAGCATTAAATTCGTTCGCCCACGATTTCCGGAGCATTTCAATAAACAGGCGCCAAGTAATGTTATTGTGCTGAATAGTATAACCAAATTTAGAAGAACTGGAAGTATGCTACACCAAGGAATAGGTAAAGCTGGACAAAAAAAACAGTAGACACCAACGAAAATCACGAACTTGTATTCAATCAAATTATGGGCTTACCGCGCCGTAGTCAACGAAAATCTGCTGCAAAACTGCGTATGAACAGGAGGACTTTTCAGAACATATTGAAATAACTTAATGCCCATTCATACGTTACACATATGACCCAAAAGCTGAGAATGGGTAATTAGGGTGCAAGACTTGAATACTATTCTAGAATCCTTGCTTTGCAATATGATAATCCCAGTTTGATCAGTAACGTCTGGTACAGTGACGAATGTCATTTTCATTTGTCGGGTCATGTAAAAAAGCGTAGTAATAGATTTTAAGGTTTCCAACGATCAGAGGAAGTGCGATAAATACCGTTGCATAATGTAAAAGTGACCGTCTGGTGCGTAGTTTCTGGACGAGGAATTATAGGGCCTTACTTCATTGAGGAAAACATACAATCGGCAACTGTTAATCAAGAGCGCTATACTACTCAAATTCACACACCGTTTGCAGATGGCTTGCGGAGGTTCTGCAGAGCAAGAAACTTACCCTTGGGTAGCCAGCTTTTTTAGCAAGCGGGGCAACGAGCCACACGACACCAGCCATAAGAACCTTTCTGCGGGAGACGTTTGGAAACAATGTGATTTCATGTTCCACCGATGTTTCGTTTCCATCTCACTTTCCGGACAACACCATTAGACGAATTTGTTTGGGGTACTCTGAAACTATGGGTTTTTCGAGATAACTCTCCGTTGATAGTAGAACAGTTACAGGAGAAAATTACTTACGCACAGCCTGTATTTTCAAATATTCCCACAAATATGCAAGAACGATACGAACTGTGGAACTGTGCGTTCAACGTAATGGAGGACTTTTAGAACACGTTATTTGTAGAGCTAAGACTTAAGTGTTCATTTATTATTACATATTATTTTATATAAAAAAAGTTTGAAATGTTAACTACAATAAATTAATAGCCATACTGTGTGTTTCTTCGTAAACGAGCAGTTCATCAAGAATGAATTGTAAGTATATACATACAGTGGTTCACAAAATTATTCCTATAGCAAGAGGAATTATCAAAAATTATATAATACCTACCTGTATACCTACATTAGAATTTTATTATTTATTTAATACGTAACTAAAATAATATGTGTTACTTTATATTAATAAATTAATTTGAAGGACAGGCAATATATGGTATATTAAAGATAAGTTTATATTTATTAAACTATATTCGCTCCATTTTATCTAGCTGTTTTCCATTTACAGAAAAAGCTAATTTATCAGGAATATTCAGGTAGTAATTCTTATTTTTTTTGTAAATAGGAAGCATTTTCAGCAAAAATAATGTACAGGGTTGAATAAACAATCTTAGCTTAGATACACTGACATCAAACAAAGAAACTAGTTACATAATGAACTGGGTGCTCGTATACAAAAACATAGTACACATTTGTTTTTACTTCAAAAAAGAGATATAAGATATTGAGTGTAAGAACATTTGTGTATTAAAGGCAGAATTTGTTTTATTCACTAAGCTCATTAATTAATTTATAAAACTAATTTTTCAAGCTTTACTATGGGAAGGTACAAGAGACAATTAAAACGAAATAGACAATATGTAAGAGTCCAAAAGATGTGGCTTGAAAGGTGCCAATCACAGTTGGTAACAGAAATAGCCCACAATGAAGCTGCCATGAACAGTTTTGACTGTGGGCAAAGTAATACCCAAATTATTACATCGCCAGATAGGAGCACTCCTACTGGATATATTTATGTGGATGGAGCGTCTGAGCCTGATGTGTTAGATGTTGAAAACATATTGAAGACTTCACCTGAATAGTGTCTACCTACTCAGTAAAGAAACCAACTCTTCATCGTAGAATTATCAGTGATGGTGAATGTGACAGGTAAAAGTTATTGTCATATTTTATAATGTAATAGGAAATAAATGCAATTAATTACTTATATAAATCTAAGTACTTATATATTTGTATTTTAGGATTATGAACGGATCATTGTTTATGGAATCCGAAGAACACGAGAAACCTGTAATAACTGGTAATCGCATAGTAGAACTAGGATATGTCCTCAACTGAGCAGTGAAATTGCAGTAAAATCACTCAAAAGTATATATAGGACGACAAGTATCAATTAAAGAAGAAATTTGAAAAGGACTTGGGTTGGTAAGTGACATAGTATATTGATGTAACACTTGTGATAAAAACTTTATAGTTTCCACAGACAATCTTGCAAAAAAAGTCTCTGTTATTAATAATGGGGCTGCATGGGGAACATTGTCCACATGCAGTATCTATGGACATATGAGAATTATTGAGTTGAATGGACATTCCTTGTATGACAAGCAAAATGTTTTATGATATAGAAGAGAACTTGGGAAAGGTATATATTTATTAACTATATCTTTTGCAAAGGCCATGTACGATTCAGCCCAATGATGCGCAAATCCAGAAATATCACTTTACTGTTGGGAATTTTTAGATTTTAATAATTTTTGTAAAAACAAATGTAGCATCAGGGATGTGTCATTTGGAGGAGTTCCAAAACAGGTTTCTTGAAGCATCTTTTGCATTATGCAAATTAGGATTGTATTGGGAATCTCACATTTTCTCATTGTACAGGAGCAGGATTCTACCTGCTGGTAAGTTGAGTATTTTCAAGATTTGTATATATTATCTGCATATACACTATTGCTTAGACTCTTAAATTATTTAAGATATCTAAATATATTAATGTTTTTTTAAATAGGTATGAGAAAGTTGTGTGGTATGTCCCACTAGTCTTTTTACAAAATGTATTCACAATTTTCTTGTACCCATTCCAAATTTAATTCTTTTTAGAATACTCAACAAATAATAAAAATATAGTAGCATTTTCGGTTAACTCGAAGAGAAACTGAAAGGAGCCATAATCTAATAGCAATTGCGTCTTTTTGTTATGATACGTCAGTTTAAAAGTAACTTATAAAAGTACATTTTTTAGGAATGAGAAGACTCATTGCTCAGTTCATCGCTTAAGAGCATCCAATTTTGGCAAAGTTATAAAAATGGTGCTTCATACTCGCTCTCATAATATGATATGGACATGGGAAAAGGAAGATTTCTTCAATCTATACAGAGTATGGTATTTGCAAAGAAGATGTTGCTATAGAAATATCTGAACAAATGACAGGACTTCCTGTGAAAAACATTGGACTATGGATATCTTTAGCCCTTGGATTTGTTGGTGCCTTTTCAGATGATATGGTTTTGTTACTTATGTAAATATGCCTGCAAGTTTTCAATGTGCACAAATTTACTTCAGAACTGACTGGTGAAGATTCCCTAATAGAGGTTAAGAGTTTACAATCTTTAATTGACAAAATTTCATCAGGAGGAACAATAAAAGAAGGGATTGAAATCGCACTTAAGATTAGAAGGTATTGTCTTGAAATCATTGACCAAAGAATTCGTCTGAAACGAATACATGACTATACAGGGATAATTACATATTACAGGGAGACAAAAATATTACTTTGTGGTCTATGTTAGTAATATTGTTAAACATTTGCTGAAAAAATGTTTAAAAATGAAGCTGGATGGAATAACATAATGCTCCCAAACCTTTTAAAATTTTATAAATATTGAATGGGACCAGTACTAGTGAGAAATAATATTGGTAAAGGTCTTCGTTGAATAGATTCCCACTATACTCTAGAAGCACTTGAAAAAAGAAAGATAAATAGTGTTAAACCTGACACATGTCAAAGTCTACAGTTATTTGTAGCTAAATACAAGATGTTTCCCCGGAATCCGGACAAATTGAACAATTTCTTTAAAGAAACTTTTATTACTATTTTAGAGTATGCAACCTCAATAACAGTTATTAGTGACGTCACATTGAGATGCCAGGATTTGTTGGTGGTCCTTTTAATAACGTTCCATATGTAATAATCCAAGGTATTCAAATCTAAATTGTAGGTATTGACGTAATCGCTATAATTTTTTATACTTTTTGCAGATAATTTTTCTCTTCAAATTTTGAAGATAACGTTTGCTTTTAGAGGACATCCAACATTGTAGTTTGAAAATAAAGTATGTAAAAAGCACTAGATATTAAATTCTTACCCACGGAGATTCACAGCTAAAATCATATACCATTCTTTGAACACTACAATTTGATAATTAATAAATTAGTAAAATCTGGTGTGCGACAACACACGGCCATCTCTTATGTATTTTAAATTTAATTTAAAGTTACTAATATTAATTACTTTCCCATACATATACACTAAAACTTTATAATTGTATTTTAATGTAAGCGCATAAATAATTTATTAGTATAACCGAATATTTATGTATACATGAACTACTTTTTAATTTTGGTGTTTGCGCATGACTAAATTATTTTTTGGTTATTAGCTATAGTAGTATTTTAAATTTCAGTACGGAACAAGTTTTTATGGATTCCTTTACATAACTGATGGTAACAAATACTTAATACATATCACTATTGATTATGTGTAACAGTTTTTACATATGGTAAGAGAATGTTCTTTACAAACATTCTTATGAAATTTACAATGATGGTTCACACATAAAACAGCGTCTTGTTTTAGCTACCGGTTGGTCAAGGTCTTCGTCAGGCACTTTGTCATTTGGGAGGTTCTTGCCTTCACTTACTTTTGCAAGTTGTTTACCTAAACTGATTATAGTTGAATGTTACCAGACGTAACTGATTTCTATAATATAAATGAGTTCAATACACTAACATCTATCATATTATGAAAAACCGCTAACGGCCATTTTCTTGTTATTCTTTTCACGGTTTAGCATCGTGCCATTTGGTCCATCGTATCTCACCTGCTTTGGTTGCATTATACGATAATATTATCTCAGGCTTGCACTTTCCATTGTTGTCATCATTTTTTCTATTATCATGCATAGTACTCAATAGAGTTACTATTTTCCCCTTTTTAGGGCAATATGAAACGATTGTTGCATCGTCTCGTAATCTGTAAATAGATGAATATACTTTAAGATTTACCGCTTTTGTCAATTCTAGTGGCAATTCTGGTTTATTAAGGCGAATAATTTCAACGCGAATACCCTTTTTAGGGCAATAAAAAACGATTGTTGCATCGTCTCAAAATCCGTAAATAGATTAATATACTTTATGATTTACCGCTTTTGTTAATTCTGGAGGCAATTCTGGTTTATTACAGCGAATAGTTCCAGTGAGAGTGAGTCTCTTTGAAATCAAAAGTTGGCTTATGGAGTAGCTAGTAAAATAGTTATCACTAGTAATATTTCTTTCACTTACTTCAATTTCCTGGACAAGAGTTTTTATAGCCCTTTCTCCTTGTTTGACACTCCTCTCCTCTCCAACTTCTTTTCCTTTATATATCTCCATTTTCCGTGCATACGATGTTTCGCTATCGCAAATTACCCAAAATTTTATACCATACCTTCCTGGATTTGAAGGGATGTACTGACGGAACGGACATCTTCTGCGAAAGAGAACCAGCTGCTCGTCAACTGCCTTGCACCATCCCAGATTATATAGCTCTCTAAGGTATCCATTCCATAGGACAAAATATTCTTGAATTAGTTGTAGCTTATTGATTATTACATTTGCTCTTCTGAAGGTGGCATTAACAAATCGCAAACAACGTAGCAACTCCTGAAAACTATTTCTACTCATGGCCTGATTGAAAATGGCACTCCCGTCTTTCTTGCTCCAAAGTTGAATCACTGATTCGTTTCGCTATTTATAAACACCAATAAGTATCAAAAACTTTTAACTCTTCAACATCAACAGATTTCTATTTCTGCTTTAGAACTAAAGTACCTTCTTTATTTGTCCATTTGCAAATAATTTCCAGTAGTGGCTTACCAAAATACAAAACAAACGTATATTCAATGGAATCAAACAGTCTTTTACTAAAATCTGTTGGACCTAGACTAAATTTTGTTATATTTTTTGAAGGTGTTCTACGTTGAACATGTACTGGCTCAGAAAACCATTCCAAATTGTTTTTAGATTTGTACACAAATGGTGAACTATTAACGGCTGTATTTGAAGACGAAGCATCATCTTCTGAATCTGTTTCGCTAGAAGTAGAGGCATATTCTGAAATAAAATCAGATTCGTTATCATATGTTGATAATGCACAGTCACTAAAGTCACTAAACTGTTCAACTAAATGCTCTAATTCCTGCTGTACTAGCGGTTTACAAGTTACAAATCGTAGGAAGCTAACCCTAACCACAACGATGTTCAAATACAAACTGAATAGCATGTAAATGCTCCTCTCATTTATATGCTGCATTACAGAACTGTTAGAATCTGCGTAAGCTTGCATAAACTTACCAGATGCACCGGGATCGTTATCTCGACATGTTGAGTAGTTCAAAACGATAATAAATGCAGAATATTAGGACGCCGTACGTCATGCTAAACAATTTAAAACTTATAAAAGTCACTAATTTACTCCCGGGTCTTAGACACCCGTTGGTAATTTGTGCGAGTTCGTTATTCAAATAAAAATGCGTATTGATTTTATTAAAGAAATGTTTATACTTGTAAATTTATAACCTTCTCAAACAAACCCCTTGAGTCCTAAATATGTAACATAATTATAATAAACGAAACAAGAATATTAAAATTCAAAAGGGCCTCGCAGCTCCCATGGTATGCAGAGGGTTAAACAAGAAGTGCATAGATATAGAAATAAGGTACATAAATTATTAAACATTAATAGCCTGTAAATTTTTTGAGATTTAACTAATATTTCAGTATAGTTATAATCTGTCTTGAAACATTCTTCTCTTACAGCTTGTTTCAAGTCATTACTATTAAAAAGCTGCCTTTTTCTAATGCTCTTGTCAAGAATGTACTATACAATTTTTATTACGTTCAGGTCGGCTAATTGTGGAGGTATTTGTATTACTTTGGGGTAATTGGTTAAAAGCCTACTACTGTGTAGGCCAAGCGTTGTGGATCATTACCTTGATAAAATTTTAAATCCTATAAAATGCCTAGTTGTTTAGCCCTTTGCCCTAGATTACCTTCTAATAGATTTAGTACCATTTTCCCATCTATAAAAGGTAAATTTCCATACCCTGATGCTGACAAACACCTACACATCATAATAAATTCTTTATCCGATTTTACAGTTGAATATAAATTTAGTATTTTTAATTCTTCTTTGTGGCAATTTGACTTTTATGGATGGGGCAATGGCATTTAAATCCCTTAAAAGCTAATTTAAGGCAGCTTTGTACCGTGAGGTAATTTACGTGACTTAAAATTTTATCAAGGTAATGACTCAAAACGTTTGGTCTACAGAGTATGTTTTTAAACAACTGCTCAAAAGTAATATATATACCTCGACGATTATTCCACCTGAATGTAATCGAAAATGTATAAAACATTCTTGACAATAACACTAGAAAATGCGCCTTTCTAATGATATGACTTGTAACAAGTTATATATAAGAGAAGAATGATTCAACATAGAACATAATTATACTGAAAAATTCGTTAAATGCCAAAAAAGTTACAGGCTGTTATAGCTAGCAAGAGTTATCCAACAAAATATTAAAATTTTCGCTGTGGGGCAATTGTATGTTGTTTTACAAATGTGTTGAAGTTTTTGCTTTAGAATGAACGCATTATTTCTTAATTTAATTTTTTGTTCATTAAAGCTAATGTATCAGTTATTAACATCCTTGTACATCTTTTTCATATACTTTTTCTAATTGCATTAATTATCCAATTGTAGTGTTCAAAGAATCGTGTCTAATTTTAGCTGTAAGGCACTGTATTTTGTTTACAAGCTTGTTTATCTTTATACATGTTATACCTACTTATTTATGTCTTAAGATTAAAATAAATGATTTTATTGAAGAGCTCTTAACAGGAGTTAAAGTTATTTTGAATGTTTTTGTTCAGCAACATTCTTTCAAATCGACGATATTAATGCTGTTTGCTATGAGTATTAAACACGAATGAGTACTGACATAGTATGTACATAAAATGTACTATAGTAAAAACATTCCAAACAAAAGTGTTTAAGTGGCATTTCTTATTCTGCTTTCTCATAAACGATTCAAATTGAAACACTGTACCCTATATATTAAGAATTTTTACATTTATCATATAAAATGTATAAACATTATTGTGAGTATTATATTGCATATTGTTTATTTGCTGCTGTGTAATTATTTGTGTAATCAAAAATGAAATGAATAATTAACCAAAGCGTTTTATTTTCATTTATCGTAAATAAATATATCCATCCCGCATGTCCCTCTTCCTTTTTGTCCTTATCTTTCTCCTTCACGTCCCTGCTGTCAATTACTCATGCCACCTAGAAATACTGCTAAGAGTCCAACCCGAGGGGGTAACCACTCCGACAATTGGTGTACTTATAAGATGGAAATGTTCCAAAATGCACTAAGTAATGCGGCAATGCACAAAACTTATTCTACGATGCATATGCAATGCCAGAAATGTCCACTAATGTACCGGCAATGCCGCAAATGCTCGGCAATGCGTTAGTATTGTCAGCGATGTTCGAAAATTATGAGGAATGTGATGCACAAATATAGCATTGCTAACTTGTTTATACGCGTAAAACTAATTCATTTGGAGGCAAAGCTGGTGGTATCAATGCTATTATTTGTTTATGTACGTAAAAAATAGTAAATATGTACATATGTACATACATATTGATATGTTAATTTTGATTAAACAATTAAATTTTAATTATTTATTTTTAGAATGCCCCAATTTTGGGCGTCACATAATTCGCTATGTTTTATT
>JAHWXV010572964.1:0-21083 GCA_024586415.1 Phrixothrix hirtus | reverse complement strand
AATGTGTAGCAGACATTGCAGCCCATAACATCACATGAGGTGGGTTCATTTCCAGTTCCTCAAAGAAATGAGGATTCTCCTTACTCCAGAAATACACATTACTGTCTTTTGCACTGCGGTAGATGGCGCATTCGTCTGAGATCATCACTTTCCACGTTTAGGAATTGTATAGAACAGCTTCAGTAATTCCGCACAGGTGTCGCGTCGATTCTGCATGTCGTGATCTGTCAACTCATTTCCAAACGAAAGTCTGTACGGTTTTAGGCCTGTGTCGCATGTGTCGGTGTAATGTCATTACTGGGACGTTCAATTCGTATGATCGCTTGCGCAGTGACTTCTTCGGCGAACCTTCCACTGATGCTGCAACCTCCGCACACGTGTCTGCTCTTGTTGTTGATCTTACAGAACGTTGTCTATCTTTAATGGGACAAGTTTCCCAACGTAAAATTGTTGGTTTCGGTGATGCTGCCCTAATTTAATGTTGAAATCATTTTGAATCTCTCTCAATGTTTTCCCAGTGTGAGGTCGTTCATGAGCGCAGGTACTCATGACGATTCGTTGCTCTATGATGTAATTTGATTCGTCAGCCATTCTTTTCACGACCCAATATCACTTGCAACAAAAAAATCATATATCATACAGTTAGATGGGGGTAATGAGACTTTTGGTATACCCTGTATAAAAAATTAATCAAATATGTGTGGCAGATTCATGAAACTCGCCATGTGTTAAGTTTAGATTATAAATTATGCAAGGAACGAATGAATATACAATTCATAAGTAATAAAAATATATTTAGTGGTCATTTAATAAAAGTTAAAAAACTTTGCCAAAAGTAATCGAAGTAACAATAACCATGACATCACATACTTTAATCAAATTATTATAGTACAGGTCTACAGAGTAAAATTTAAGGCAGTCAAGTCTATATTGTTAACAAAATTAAATAAATTAGTGTAAAAAGGTCGTATTATGTATACTAGAAAGCAAACGTATTGTCATGACGTCATTACTAATATTCAAATCGCTTTAAAATCCAAATTGTTAGTAAAAAATATACGCATAAGAATTTTATACCTAAAATGCTATGCATAATTTTATTACAGTTCTGTAAACAAAGTTAATAAAATTGAAAATTAGTTGTTGTTGACGTGGATGAACATATAAATTAATTATGCTTAAATATTAAAAGTTTGCAAACATGAACGCTGAAAGTGCCGTACATTTGATTTGGCTAATCTGGTTACTTCAAATTGAGGTATAATCAAACCGTAGAAAAATGTAGAATATAAATTTACAATTTTGAAATGACTTCTTAAACCAATAGGAAATAGCACTAAAACTCATATTACCGTATTATGTAGCAAGGGTAGAAAGGTTATATAATTGATTTTGAAGCATATGGGTAAAATCAGGAAGATTTATAAAACGTGTCGCCTTGCGTAGTTAAGAAAATATCTTCAAAGTTTCGAATCCAAGAAATGATGTAATTAAACTGCTTTAGATGACATAGGACGTCAGAGATGTAGAATTCGGTAGAAAATCACTGACTAAAAATGTAACCACGCAGAATACGAGAACTGATTAACCGCCAAGCCAAGACACGCCATCTTGGATTACACAAAGTATGGCATTGGATTAATAAGTTGCGACGTTTGGTAGATTTTCTATTAAAACTTAAGTCCACTATCTACATCGCAAATTTTAAAGACAAGCTAACGCTTGTCGGTAACGCAACTAGAAGAGCAAGGTTCTTCGCGCATGGAAACTTCAAATATATATCTAAAACAATATAAAAAAATAATTTGTGCTAAATTAAGCCAGTAAATGTAAATCGGGTATTAAAGCAAACATTTGCCATATTATTTCCAAGTCCCAATTCGGTTTAATTTATATATTACTTGCTAAGATTCTGCATTATCGACCATCAGTGATGAATTAGTGATCGGGATTTAATATTAACAATGACAAGTAACAGTCTTACTAAAAATTGGAAAACCGCGACTCGTGCTGTTTTTGCATTTTTCAGGTCCCTAAATTCGCTTGTTACAGCTACCAGGGTCTATGCAAAAATTTAAGAAACTTGTCTTAAACTTGTTGTTATGTGACAACGATAAAGTTAAATGCGATATAAATTCGAATTGCTGTTTTAGTTCTAAAAAAGCAAATTCGTTAAAAATAAATGACGAAGACTCTTTAAAGCCCCGTGTCTCTGTTGAGGACAATAAAATCTAGAACTATTTGTTTTCGATATCATTTGGAAATCTAGCGATTGAAAAAATTATATGTTAGAACGAAATCTTCTTCAGGGCGCATGTGATCCCTTTCCAATGCACTGAGGTAAAATCCCTGATATAAGTCCCTACTTTCCGAGATCTCGTATGTATACGTGGAGACCTTGAGGACTAAGTTCGATACCAAAGCGTGGAAACTACTTGACGTTGGGATGGAGCGGGCTTTCATATACTAAAAAGTGGACGGTACCGTGCTCACTTCTCAAAGTAATTGAAGATGCTGCCCGTAGCTTCCTGTCAATCCATGCGAAGCTAGTGGGGACTTCATGCTGAAATGAGTTTTCAAGATTGCCTACAAATGTTGTCAGATCTCAACTTAAACTTGAAGACGGACAAGCACTTCTATGCACCTAATTTTGAGCTACGATGTTACACATGGAAAACCTGTACTCGCTGGCTTCCATTACTTTGTGAGTGGAAAACAGCCGTGACCAGCACTCGAACCGAGGGTCTTACGAACATCTGATTCGTGAGTTCTCTGTTATTAGACACTCGAATTAAAATATTTGATATAATCAATAATGCTTATTTTAAATAATAAAAATATCGGTACTAATGATTCACCATACGAAGTGTAGCCATTAAACAACGAGAATTATGGCAAAAGTCAGGTATGCGACAATATATACATTATTGAACTTCGCGCATCATTCTCGCGTACATGCGTCACAGAAATGTGCGTCACGTGCAATGTAAGACAAATAGTGTGAGGTGGTACTGCGAGAGAATGGTTCGCTCAACGGAGGAGAAGGAAGTGAACGTAATGGAGGACCAAGGCTGCAGAAAAGCGGCGAGCAATATCGTGAGAGATTTCACAAGGACATACCTGGTAGCACAGTAATGCAAGACATTATCAAATTCGTTAAACAGGAAATATGATCCCAGTATACCATTTATGGATATGGTACAATATAGCTTAGTTAAAACAGAATGGGAAACCTTCTCGTAAGATCTCCATTCATCTGCTAGGGTCTCTTTTGCCGGTGGTGCTATCGTGGACTTGTTACGTTATAGGTTCAAAACGCTCCTTATTTATGATGGGCGACAAGCTCAGATCTTAAATATGTGTAATAGGCAAAACTACAGCATTCGAATTTACCTTTATTATACTGAGGAAAACAATAATTACAAATAAGAAATTTAATACAGCTTCTTTTTACAAGCAATTGAAATATTCTACTCAAGGATTGAAATTTGTATCGCAAACAACATAAAGTATCCTTACGGTATATCCCCTTTTGTCTTCGTCAAAGTTAATTGTTACTTCTTGATATTTTAAATCCTTCTTGCGAATTAATGAATTCACAGGCGTTTGATGCTTTGATGTAACATAAGAAGTCTGAAAATAACAATTCAAACTAGAATTGTTACGGTTATAGAATTTAAGATAAAAGCTTATGCACTGCACCAAGTAATAAATTCATGTGAGAGTGTTCAAAAACTTTTTCCTTAACTATTCAACTGCTTACTATGACAGAATTTAAATAAAGATTCTATAAGAGCATGCGAATGATTATAATTTTATTGATTCGATTCTTCAGTTATTTCTCAATTCCTTATTTAGCAATAATCAGACTCTAATCGCCAGGAACGTCTCGTCTCGCAGAATTTCTTCTAGTCGGCACAAGGTTATTCAAGGGAACATTAATACAGCTTTATTCGGCGAGGACTACGGCCTTAAATTTCTTCGAAGTTTTATTATTATTTCCATGTGCCTTTCAGAATAAGAACAATTATGAACGTTCACCAGCAATTAAGCGTGTATGAGTTATATCTTTAAATCAACCTAAATGAAAGTCGAATACTAAAACTTTTAAAACGTTAAACAAAGTCATGCTTCTCGAAATTTAGACTAACGCTTTAGAAATACATTTTTGATTTTTTACAATAATTTTTCCAATTAATTCTTATAAATTTCGCACAAGTCTTTCTTTACCCTGTTTATCGTTTCAAAAATCCAAATCGAGAGGCAAAAACTAGCCCACGTCTACCCGGATATCTATCGTTGAATGAACAAGCCATAAGCCAGTGGTTCTAAATAATAAAATTCTTTTTATAATATTTTGCAAGGAATTAAAAATAAAAGTTTGTTGTTGCTATTAAAATAAGAAATTAATGCAACTCACAGCCCAAACTCATCATTTGTAATCAAACAAAAACGGAACATTACAAGCGGTTATTCCAAAATCGAGAAACCGTATTGTCTGATGATTAATGTAGCCATCCAGTTGAATATGACTTTCGTCAGAAAATCATAGATACTTAAAGACATCGGGATCGTTATAAAGCATGGCTACGGCAGCTCCAATACACAGTTTTGGCCCGCACATCTGCTTTTGTAAATAATACTCTACTACTAACACTTTATTCTCCGATAAGATCACCATTATCACGCAGTATCAGCCTAACACTGCGGAAAACACAGGTGGATGCGTTTTATATTTACAACCTTACAACTTTCCTGTTATCACTTTCAACGTCTCCCTTCTCTTATGTATACACCTTTATATACAAATTTTCTAGAAGCGTCTTGTTTTCTCTTACCTAATCCAGTCTAAAAATGGGTTTCCTCAGATTTTCCCTTCCAACATTGGGATTTCGTTAGTCAGAAACTGCTTTTGGACAGAGCATGGTGAATGGAAGCATTGTCATAATGGACAATCCACGCGTTATCCTTCCATGATTCTTTTTTTCGCACTTGTTCTCACAGCTTAACCAAAACCTCATGATAGTAGTGCAGATTGGCTTTTCGGCTCCGTGGATCCAGAAACAATAACCATGTCACTTATATCACCTTTATTTTCAGCTTCTGCCTTGTCTGTCTTTATTTACCGATTGTGCTGGAAAATACAATCTTTTCCAGAAACTAAAGTCCGTTACAAGTTGTCTATGATGTTAAGGGAAGTGTGCTAAGAGGCGTCTTTTGATTTCCACCAGGGTTTTGGGTCTATTTTAACTCAACGTGCAAAGTTGATCAATGTCCATCAAAATTGTACTCAATCGTATGCTTTCTTCAGTTGTTGCAGTGATGGGATCGCTTGGTCATCCGTTGTCCTTAATATTCTATTGTCTCTCGGCAAATTGATTGTCGCATTCAAATCCTCGGGCAGGTGACTTCTGCAACACCTTTAATCACTCAAAAATTCATTTAATTTCTCAAGAAATTTGAGATGAGTACGATGCTTTATTTTAATATAACCTACGGATTCATATAAGATGACCGCGCTCCTTCTTCATGAATCACGGCTCATAGACTGATTACGAGTAACAGAGATACCGGTTTATCTCATTTGCTTCCAGAAGGACTACCTCTTCATTCCTATAAATGTACCATCTACGTTTCGCCCAGTCCAATTAGTTAATAGCCATAACTCGTATTAAAGGAACATGAGTAAAATAAATTAGGTAATGCAGATATAATTTGTATCTAGCATGTTGAGAAAAACCGTAACACGTTTAAATATGTAAATTAAACTAGCATGATTAATGTCACTTCAAACAGGAACTATTAGTGAGAATCCGGGTAGCGTTTTCCTTAGAGCGTGTACGTGCTGGTGAAATATATCGCGCACCCCTCCACCTCCGAGAAGCTAGCGGGACACCAGCATCGTCATCGGGCGCAACGCCAGCTATGCATGTGACAATATTAAATGGCGCCCAACGTGGGGCTTGGAAACTAGCGTCGTAGCAGTCGATAGGTTTATAATTTTGACGTTTTCATTTTCCATGTTTTTTGTCCTTCTGCAAGATTATTGCAAATTATTTTAGAATGCAATTAGATATTTTAGGGATATGTTTTGTAGCCAACATTATAGTTTAATAAAATTAACGTAACAGTAGATAATTTAAATTTCAAATTTTAAACAAAAAGAAGTTATAATGAAAGTTTCTTTATTATAAAGGAAATGTATTATTGGACGATAATCACGAAATTTGAAATATTTATAAAGCGATTTATCTTCTCATATGCTTTTGACTGAGGCATACACTTTCTTTTTGATATATTGTATGAGCATTATCACCAGAAATAGCATAATCAGAGTACAAAGAGTCCACGCGATCCTAGGTAAAGAATGTCGGATTAGCGAGATTTTCTAAAGACCAAGTTGTAGCCTTAACGTCAGTCATATACGGGTTTTCATGTGAAACAGTCTAGGAGGTTTTATTAATAAGCAGCCCAAACTTATTACTTTTTCTAATATAATCAAAACATCGGGCGATTATAAAAATACTTCACAGAGAATACTCAATCAAACTGCAGTCAACCCTTAAACTTAGGAATCCTTAAGATCAATTGTCAACATTTCCCAAATATCGCAGCGGATCTAAATTTTTTACAGAAAAAATGTAATCCTTTGTTGTTAGAGTAGAGGTTATACAATTTTATATTGTTTCGCTTTTGAGTCTTTTACATCTCAAAACTCTGGTAACTTTTATGTGTAAAGCTGTTTAAGCGAAGTGAGAAGGTTAAGGTAATGAGCACCTAGTAGAAGGCTAGTCTTCGAAAGTTTTGTGATCACAAAGGAATGAGCCGAAGAAAAAATTGGTGAAGATCCATGTTTTCTAATTTGTTAATGTTAAGAATTTGTTGAACAAAACGTGTATTTCCTTTCACCTAACTGTATTAGGCACAACTAAGGAAAAGTAAAAAATGAAGAACACCTCTCAATCATGGAAGGAGATAAAACAGACTGGTGCGATTCTTGTGCATTTAAATTTTGTAATAGAGAACACGCGTTCTTGTTAGAACAACTGGGCTGGAAAATGAGAACACTGAAGAAATTTAGAGAAAAGAGCATATATTTAAACTTATTGCGTTAAATCTTTAACCTGAAAACTGTTACGTGTCAATGAAGAACGCGATGCAAGAAACTGGGAAAGACCAATGATAACATCCTACAAACGTTTTTTTTAATTAAAAAAGTCAAGGTGAAGATAAACACAATAGACCTCGGTGGAGCAGCGGTTATAATGCTGTCTCTACATCCAAGCGATGTGGGTTTAAATCTAGTTAAGGTCAGAGAAGGAACTAAGATCATATGTCTTGAGTCTGTGTAACGTTTGGCAAGATAAAAGATCAACTGGAGGTTGCAACACCTCCAACTTCGGTTAAGCTCTAGTAGATGTAGCAAAATGACCATAGCAGTTGCCATGACGGAAAATGAAATGCCGAATCTCGTAGCCTCAGATACGCAAACAAAAATATAAAACAAGGGGAACACGGTCAAAAAATTCGAGTTATGGAAAAAATTGGGGAAAAATTAAAGCGCCTTCTTGCACAGAAACGTAGAAAGTAAGGGGCGAAGAAAAATCAGTGGATATTCTTCGGAAGAAGAATCCATGTAAAAATTGAGGGCGGGTGGATAAGAATAGGTCGCCTTAGCATAAAAGGTTTTTGGTGCAGATAAACTGTGTAATCAGATATTTTTGTTTCCATGTAATCAACGAAAAATGTTAAATGGAATAATTGGAGTGTTGGGAAAACCACTGATTCAAACATGTTGGAAAACCAATTTGAGTAAGTCTGGGAAACTTTTATTTGTCCAAAGTCTTGGTGAGGGCAATACTTTGAATGGTCAAAGACAAATTGTGGGGAAAAAATTGAAAAACAAGTGCGAAACGTTGCCATTTTGAGAAACATTATAGGAAAAAAAGAAAATGAAGTTGCAGAAATTTAGAAATACAATCAAGGGTTCACGATTCAAGAACTAATTTTTACAATAAAATTTTATATAACCAAGTATGAGTTCGATGAATGTTTATTTGTTTAACTATTTAAAATCCATTACCTGAAATAAAGTATAATTGTAATTCAATAGTCGAAGGCCATTTTCTAAGTTATGATAATAAAATACACATAATGCCAAATGAATGATGTGTTGTGACTACACGAAGTTCCTTGCATACATAATGCAGATTAAAAGGTATATATCATAGCAGTCCGACATTCAAATTACCATACTTCTGATATGATCGACTAGTCAGCCCTGAGAATTTATAAAGAACCTCATAAATTTTTATTTTTAAAATCTATTCACTCGCTTGATTCAATGATTCTAAACATCGCGTTTACTAATTAGGTATTGTCTGTTTTTGATATCGGTAGTATTACAAATATGTAAATTTCATCCCCACTATTTGTTTAATTAGCGAAACGTGCATATTCTTTTGGTGTGATTTGAACAAATCTATCGGTTCTCTCATTGTATGCAATTATGATCAAGTTAGTAAATCCAATTTAAAACAAATCCAAATATTTTAAGATTTTCCTGTTGGTAAAATTGCGTTTGCCAAAAATATTCAATTTAATAGTTTTCAAAAAATTGAATACCGTTTACCTTTTGACAGGTTTTGCTAAAACTTCTAGCCTTGATGGTAGCTTAACCTTCTCCAACAAATTTATAATTTTTCAAGTTTTATTCTACGGCCTATTATCTTTGAAAACTAGTTGAGCAAATTTTAGACCATAATTTTTGAGGTGTTAGGTAGGAAAATATTCGTTTTCTATGATTTATTTTTTGGCACCAATGCAACCTTGTCTTGGTAATTCCTAACGCCGCACCAACTTAATTTTTTCCCAAGACATTTCTACACGACTTGAATTTTTTAAACTTTCAATGGATTACTAGGGTTGTTCCATTTTGTTTAAAAAATAACCGACTTGTCTTTTGACGCATCAACTTAACATTTTTCCAAAACATTATGGATACATTTTTCAGGTTACTCAATTTTGACATTGAAATTCTATGTTAAAAATTACAATCTTGAGGGTTAAATAACGTTCTCCAGGTCCTTTTTTAATCTTTTATATTTGAAGACCTAGTTTTAGACCATGATTCTTGACGTTTTGATATGGTGGCATCGGTAGAAAAATACACAATTTCAACACTTTATCTTTAGGCACCCAGACAACCTTGCCTTGTTAATTGTTAACGTAACGAGTTTTCTGGCCGATTTAATGCTTTTAAGCTTTCAATGGGTTGTTTGAGCGATTTAGTTTTGTTTCAGAAAACTGCATAAAACGAGACAATTTGAACTTTCTTGGGATATCAATTCAACCAATACTAAGACTCAATTATGACTGAAATTCTATTTTGCTAAGTTTGTTGCTGAAAATAGCGGTATTGATTAAATAACGGCCTCCAAAACCTTTGACATGCCTATTATATTTCAAACCTAGTCGATCCAATTTTAGATCATAATTTTTGGACGTTTTGATATGGTGGTATTGGTAGATAAATATTCGATATCTACGCTTTATCTTTTGGCACCAAGTTGGTAATTTCGATCGCTTCTCACCAACTTAATTTTTTCCCACGAGTTTTCTACGTGGTTTAATTCTTTTAGACTTCCAATTGATTGTATGGGTAGTTCAGTTTTGTTTGAGAAAAGTGCATTGCTTCTTTAAAAATAAACGATTTTAACAGTTGTCTCAATTTAACGAATACAATTATATTCAAAAGCTAGACGATCCAATCTTTGATCAACATTTTTGCGTTTCGTTCAAGCTGAAAAGTATTCAATTTCTACGGTTACCTTTCGGCTCCAAGACTACTTTATTGCGAGTTCCTAACGTTTTCTCATTAACTTAATTTTTTCCAAGCCTTTTTTGCGCAACGTAATCCTTTTAGGCTTTCAATGGATTACAAGAATGGCTGAGATTTGTTTGAGAAAACAATACAACTTCGTTGTGGTAATGTCGACCGCTTTCTCATCAACCTAATTTTTTCCCAAGAGTTTTCTACGTGGTCTTGCATGAGTAGTTCAGTTTTGTTTCAGAAAACCGTATTCATTCTTTAAAAATAAATGATTTTAACAGTTGTCTCAATTTAACTAAAACTAGACGATCCAATCTTAGATCAAAATTTTTGACGTTTTGTTCAGGTGGTGTTGGTTGAAAAGTATTCGATTTCTACGGTTTACCTTTCAACGCCAAGATTACTTTGTCTTGGGAGTTCCTAACGTTTTTCATTAACTTAATTTTTTCCTAAGCTGTTTTTGGGAAACTTAATCCTTTTAGGCTTTCAATGAATTACACGAACATTGAGATTTGTTGGATAAAACAATACAACTTCGTCTTGGTAATTTCGAGCGCTTTCTCCCCAACTTAATTTTTCCCCAAGAGTTTTCTACGTGGTTCAATTCTTCTATACTTCCAACTAATTGTAGTTTTAGAAAATTGCATTGCTTGTTTGAAAATAAATGATTTTAACAGTTGTCTCAATTTAACGAAAACTAGACGATCCAACCTTTGACCAAAATGATTGACGTTTTAATCAGGTGGTGTTGGTTGAAAAGTATTCGATTTCTACGGTTTACCTTTTAGTTCCAAGACTACCTTATCCTTGTAGGCTTTCAGTGGATTACAAGGATGGTTGAGATCTTTTTGAGAAAACAATAAAACTTCGTCTTGGTAATTTGGACCGCTTTCTCGCCAACTTGATTTTTCCCAAGAGTTTTCTACATGGTTTAACTCTGTTAAACCTCCAATTAGTTGCATGAATAGTTCAATTTCGTTTGAAAAATGTGCATTGCTTCTTTAAAAATAAATGATTTTAACAGTTGCCTCAATTTAACGAAAACTAGACGATCCAATTTTGACCAAAATGTTTGACGTTTTGATCAGGTGATATTGGTTGGAAAGTATTCGATTTCTACGGTTTACCTTTTGGTCTCAAAACTACTTTATCTTGCGAGTTCCTAACGTTTCTTTATTAACTTAATTTCTTCCCAAGCCTTTTTTGTGCAGCTTAATCCTTTTAGGCTTTCAATGGATTACAAGGATGGTTGCGATTTGGTTGGGAAAACGATACAACTTCGTTGTGATAATTTCGACCGCTTTCTCACTAACATATTTTTTCCCAAGCGTTTTCTACGTGGTTTCATTCGTTTAAATTCCAATTGGTTGCATGGCTAGTTCAGTTTTGTTTCAGAAAATTGCATTGCTTCTTTGAAAATAAATTATTTTAACAGTTGTCTCAATTTAACGAAAACTAGACGATCCAACCTTTGACCAAAATGATTGATGTTTTAATCAGGCGGTGTTGGTTGAAAAGTATTCGATTTCTACGGTTTACCTTTTAGTCCCAAGACTACCTTATCCTTGTAGGCTTTCAGTGGATTACAAGGATGGTTAAAATCTGTTTGAGAAAACAATAAAACTTCATCTTGGTAATTTCGACCGCTTTCTCGCCAACTTAATTTTTCCCAAGAGTTTTCTACGTGGTTTAACTCTTTTAAACCTCCAATCAGTTGCACGAATAGTTCAATTTTGTTTAAAAAAGTGCATTGCTTCTTTAAAAATAAATGATTTTAACAGTTGTCTCAAGTTAACGAAAACTAGACGATCCAATCTTTGACGAAAATGTTTAACGTTTTGATCAGATGATGTTGGTTGAAAAGTATTCGATTTTTACGGTTTACCTTTTGGTCCCAAAACTACTTTGTCTTGCGAGTTCCTAACGTTTCTTCATTAACTTAATTTCTTCCCAAGCCTTTTTTGTGCAGCTTAATCCTTTTAGGCTTTCAATGGATTACAAGGATGGTTGCGATTTGGTTGAGAAAACAATACAACTTCGTTGTGGTAATTTCGACCACTTTCTCACCAACATAATTTTTTTCCAAGCGTTTTCTGCTTACAAGGATAGTTGCGATTTGGTTGAGAAAACAATACAACTTCGTTGTGGTAATTTCGACCGCTTTCTCACAAACATAATTTTTTTCCAAGCGTTTTCTACGTGGTTTAATTCGTTTAAATTCCAATTGGTTGCATGGCTAGTTCAGTTTTGTTTCAGAAAAGTACATTACTTCTTTAAAAATAAACGATTTTAACAATTGTTTGGCATATAAATTTAACATTTTCGTTTTGATATGGTGGCGTTGGTAGAAAAATATTCGATTTGTACGATTTATCTTTCAGCCCCAATACTACCTTCGTTTAGTAATTCTTAACGCTTTGTCATCAACTTAATTTTTCCCAAGACTTTTCTGCGTCACATTCTTTTAGGCATTCAATGTCTAATTTAATGGCCAGTTTACTTTCATTTGGGAAAACTACATTGCTTGCATTGTTCTTTAAAAATAACCAATTTTAGCAGTTGTTTGACAAACCAATTTAGCACTAGCCCAAAATATTAAGACTTGGTATATTTCTTCAAGCGACTGAATTATGAGTTTGAAGTTCTATTTTGCCCAGGTTGTACTAAAAATTACAGCTTTGCTGGTTAAATAACGCTCTGCAGTCTGATGACTAGTCGACACACAGCCTTTGTACATGTTTTTGGACGTATTGATATGGTTGCATCAGTAAAAGATACTGCAATTCATCTTTGGTACTAAGATAACCTTGTATTTTTCATCAACTAAATTGTTTCCCAATACTTTTCAGCTTAATTCTTTTAGGCTTTCAATGCGTTGCATGGGTACTTCAAATTTGTTTGGGGAAACTATATCGCTTGCATTATTCTTTCAAAATAACTGATTTTAACAGTGGTTTGACAAATCAATTTAACATTTTTCCAGAATATTAAGACTGGAAACCTTTTTTTAAGCGACTCAATTATGCCTTCGGAATTCTATTTGGCCAAGTTTGTACCAAAAATTTGCAGTCTTGGTGGTTAAATAACGTTCTCCAAAACTATATTTTCCTCAATTTTTATATTGGACCCAATTTTTGACCATAATTTTGATAACGTCGCTAGAAAAATAGTCCACAACCTTGTGTTAGTAGTTCCTAAAACTTTTTTATTAACTTAATTTTTTCCCATGCCTTTTTGCGCGACTTAATTTTTTTAGGCTTTCAATGGGTTACAGCGATGGTTGAGATTTGTTTAAGAAAACTACATTGGTTACATTGTTCTCTAAAAATAACCGATTTTAACAATTGTTTGACACATCCATATTATGTTTTTTCAGAATATTAATATGGGTAATCTCTTTTCAGGTGAGTCAATAATGACCTTGAAATTTTGTTTCGTTCCGTGTGGTACTAACAATTGCACTCCTGATGGTTAAATAACATTCTCCAGAAAATTTTCGAATGTCCAATTTTTGATCAATACTTTTGACATTGTGGTGTGGTTAAAAAAATATTGGATTTCTACGGTTTATCTTTTGACACCAAGACTTCTAGTCTTGATAGTTCTTATCACAGTTCCATCAAGTTGATTTTTTCGTAAAACTTTTCTACGGGAGTTAATGCAATGGTTTAGTTTTATATTTGGGAAAACTGGGTAATTTGCATTGGTCTTCAAAAGTACCTGATTTAAAAGTTCTTTGGGCAAAGTAATTTAACATATTTTCAGAATATTAAGACCAGATACTGTTTTTCAGATGAATTAATTTTGATTTTGAAATTCGGTTTTGTCGAGCTTTCCAGCTAATAATTCTGGTGTTGAAGGTTACTTAACATTCTATAGCAAATAGATATTATTTCAGCATTTTTCTACGTTTTATAATTTTTGAAAACTAGTTAGCCCAACTTTTGATCATTATTTTTGGGGTTTTGATATGGTTGCCAGGATATAAAGATATTCAATTCCAACGGTTTACCGTTTGACGCCAAGACAATCTTATCATGATAATTTCTAATGCGTTTTCTTCAACTCAATTCTTTTCCAAGACTTGTTTACTCGATTAAACTCTTTTGGGCTGTCAATGGGTTGCAACGGGATTATTTTTGCTTGAGAAAACTACATTCGCGTATTGCTATTTAAAAATAACCGCTTTTGCTACTACGAGTATAAGTTCCAGTTCTGTTGGTTACTTAATTACGTTTTCCAAGGCTTATCTAAGGTTTATTATTTTTGACGTTAGGTTGTGGTCGCGCAGTTAGGAAAATATTTGATTTAACAGTTTAGCTTTTGGCACCTATATAACTTTGTCTTGGTAGTTCCTCTTCCATCAACTTTATTTTTCTCAAGATTTTTCTACGTGACGTTAATTTTTAAGGCTGTCAATGGGTTGCATGGATGGTTTAATTTTATGTTTGGGAAAACTTCATATATTAATGGCTACTGGCCACCATGACTGAAACATAGCGAATGTTGCCTGTTCTTCCATCAAGATTATATTGTTTTCAAAAATTTGTTTTCATTCATTGAAGACTGGGCATCTCTTCTGAAGACCTTCGATCCATTTCAATCTTTAGTTAAAAGTTTCACGTTCTCATTTGCTTGCGTAGGCTGTGTTTTAATACCAAGATATCCTGATATAGCATTATATTGTTCTGAGATTCGTTGAGGTTTAAACATTTTTTCACCTTGGCGTACTTTTGACTACGGTTTTCACATTTCGGTTTAGTCATATAGTTCTAGGTTGGTGCTTTCAAAAACGGGATTGCAATTACAAATATTATTTAACGTTATTATATAAACATTATACGTGGGTTATCCTAAAAGTAACTTGCCTCTTCTTATAGTGGAGGAAAGGGCGATCCCATCGCCTGCTGGGATGTAGCGAAACATTGTAAAGTCGTTGGTATTATTATATGGAAACAATGCTTAGATACATCTACGCGAACTCAATCATTTTTGAACATACAACCCGAACCTGGCACCTAGTGATTTTCATTTGTTTAATTATATGAAGAATTGCCTGACAACACAGCATTTTGACAATGACGAAGCTGCAGTCAAGCGCCAACGCGTTGCTGAAATCAAAGACGTATAACACTGTCCCAATTTGAATGGGGATTATGTAGGGAATTTTAAGTTATACAACGTCTCACAAGCATATGCTCAAATTCAGGCAGTACATTACTTGTCGTAAAGCAAAGTCCTTAAACATATTTTTCATCGCGCAAGCTGAATTTCCTAAAATCATAACAAATTTTTGCAGGAAAGTGCACTTTCTAAAGATTTGGAGACAAATATCACATTTTTTAAATTATTGCTCTATCATTGTATGACATTAATGGATTAGTAGTATGTTTGAAGTGACTACGATCTAGCGTGAGCTTAAAATAAAAAATTAGTTTGACAAAATAATCTAAATATTCCTAAACAGTTTTAACTCGTCTGTATAGTTTAGTCAATAAGGTGGAAAAAAAATTGACAAGCCTAATAGGACGCGAGAATCAACTATTCATTGTTTCTTGTTAAAACATGGAAATTTAGCAATTCCAGATATTATTATTCGTGTTAGGAAGGTTGTAAACTAAACACAGCTAAAGTTGTATTGCATTTTGTGTGGTACATTTAGTAATTAAGTTCAACACAATTTACGACATCTTAATTCGATTTATTAGTTTGTTTTATTCACTGTCAAACTCAAGGGATAAAATTGTCTATTTAACGGCATTTCTTACCAGAGCGCTGTCAGCTGTAAACTTGCAAATATGAGTGCAATCCTATTACATTGTTGAATAAAAAACCACACACTATTTAGAACGGAAAAAATAATGTCACAAAGTTTAATTAATCAATAAACACTTTTGTACGTAATTTTAAGATGTAACAAATAACCGATAAAATTCGCTGACGACAACAAATCCGGAACATCAAGTACGCTTATGAGAGTTATATCAATAAGCTTGTTTTAGTATACAATTTGTTTGCAGACATTGCATACATTTTCTTGCACATTTCGCAAACTACTGCTCTACAGAAAAATAGACAACAAAAGTATGTATGCTCTTTATGTGTCTAACTACTTACGCAATTTGATAACTTGTTTGAGAAGCACGTTGTATATAACAAAATTGTCTTAACTTTACCGTAACGGAAGTTACTTTCAAGATAGCCCTTATATTATTTCTGGTATTCGCTGAGGACTAAAAATCTCTTCGCTTCGGCAAGTTTTTTGACTAGGTTTAACATCTAGGTTAGTGCTTTCAAACGCAGTCATGAAAACAAGCGATTGCACTGTCATCAAAATATTACCAGTTGGCTTTCATTAGCGTTTAATGCATTTCTCTACATTGTTCGATGACATTTTGCCCTAGTATTTTTGGTTTGATGTATTCTAGTTTTTCATAGTTAATCCAGGGTTTTCTGCACTTGACCGAGTGTTTGGTTGTGTTTAAGGCTAAAACGCCTCATTTAGGATGACCGAAACTCCTGGTAATCTACAATCTAATCGGAATACTTCCCCGGTTATCATTCTCTGTCTTGGATAATCATTATGGCTGTTCCAAAGCATAATCTTGGTGGTTCAATATCTTTCAATTGTAATTTTCGCAAAAGGATGTTATACAATTACGGCGCCCAAAGTGGGGCTGGAAGAAAAAAGTTATAAATGCGTATCAAATGGTTTGTAATTCTCAACCTCAAGCCTAAACGTTTCAAATACGTTATTGCGCACTTAGTTCGACGCTCCAGTGTTGTTGAAAGTATCCCGAAAGGGATACCGATTGCTTTTTTAGCTACGAAGGCTTCATCTAGAATAAGGTGATTTTTATACTAAGAATGATGTGGAAAGAATAAAAGGAGAGTCTTCAAAGTACGAATTTTTGAGCAGGAGAAAGATTTGGGAACGTTGCTTGGAGACTGATTACATAAACTACCTGTGGAAGTACGAGTGTGGGTTTGGATGTCTTTAATGTACGCTTAATGTGCGGTTTAGTTAATCTAAGCTGGTCGGGCGTTGAAGGTTGTAGAGACACGTTGACTTGGCGAGCTTGTACGTTCCGAAGACTAAAACTTTACATTTTTCTTTAGACTCGGTTGCTTTTATGTCATTTTCTGGCATACTTGGTCTGCAAGAATGTTTCTTTCAATTGCATCAGCAAGGCTCATTTTCTTCCTTAATTTACTACACCAAGGTTTTACTTATATTGTTTTTGACGTTACGGTCACAGATTGATATCAACGAATTCTGATTGTCGAGCAAAGTAATTTATTTATTTAAGGTGACAAGCAAGTTTATTTCTACCTAGCTTCTTTGTGAAACTTAGCGTTAATTTTTACACCTATAAAATTTTCCCTTTCCTACGACTTTATTTGTTTATATGTGCAATTACCCAACATATTTATTGAAGATTAAAATTATAAAATCAGCAATTAAATCAAGATTTTAAATATATTAATATCAAGATCTAATTATGTAACTGTGAATGGTGCTAAAATAAAAAATGATTAATAATTAGTAGAGAAAAGACCTTTGCAAGAAGCCAAACATCTAAAGCATTACCCAAGGCTTTAAATTAACTGAATAACTGAACAGGAAATACCTGAATTAATATACTCATATAAGTGCAATAGCCTATAAAACAAAAAACATCAAACAAGGTAGAGATTAAAAAATTTTTAAAAATCAAATGTTTTAAATCGCCAAAATTCTTCGAAATGCAGCTTTAATTATTGCATTTTATGTAAACCGTTTCCCTAATTTTTTTTTTAAAAATATTAGAATCTCTGACCCGTTTCAAACCAATGTTCAGCAATTTTAGATTTTGCAAATAGGTCATTTTTAATGCATCTTTTGTGCTTGTTGACTCTTATTTCCAATATATTATTGACCATAATTGCAAGGAGTTTTGTAAATACCACACTTATTATTCAGTTTTAAATCTCTGCTTTTTTCGATATGTTTTCTTTTATTGTCAGTTGCATTGCCAAACTGGTTGATAATGGAAATAGATATTTCCTTTGTTTGTTTTGGTATTTTTTGTTCAGCTGTTGCGTTAATTTAAACCCTTTGGCAATCTTTTAGATTTTTGATTTTTGCAAAGGTCTTCTTTATTCTAGCATATTTAGGCTTTAGGATTACAGTAAATATTTATATTATTAATGTTAAAAGATATGTTTTAGCTATTTAAATGTGATGCAGATTATTATTTAAAGAATGTGCGATTATTGAACCAAGCGCTTACGGTTATAATAAGCATTTAATAATCAAATAAATAGTAAGGTAGTTTAATGCATTTAATACTAATCTATCATGGTTTACTTTAATACTAAGACTGAACCGTCATTCCTGTACTTTGTACTCAAAGAAATGAATGCAAAGATTTTGTTTTTGAATTTATTTCTGTGGAATCTAGTATAATTGAATCTACTAGATATTTAAATAATTCAGTTTATTAAACACAATGGCGCGCGGTTTTATAGATATGTTTTGTAGTCTTTAAATTCTTATACAGCCGCTGATGGATGCTGTTGCTGTTGACAGGATTTCACACATTTTATTTTAATTGTTGATAATTGGGTTTACTGGACTTGTTCATGCGAAATATGTTTACTTAGTGTCAGCGTATTTATCAAATATTGTTTACCTAATTTGCTCTCGTGAATAATTGATTCTTCAGATACTCGCAAGTAAGATAGCTTCAGCTTACTTTAGCAACCACATCAAGCAATGTAAATTATTTGTGAAGTTATCGACGATCTTAACTATGATAAGAACTTATTTTTGTATAGCCCTGTTCGTTAATGTCTTAACTTTGAGTATTTTACGAAGTTCGATGTTCTTCTTTGACACTTTTCTCACACCTACTAATTTGTTTAGTTTATATGCGACCTTTTTACACTTTAATTATTTATAAATACTATCGTCTTCTACATTGGTACAATGATGGACAATTATAAAATTACGGGAATTGTCGCCAGCGCCGTAGAGTTGCAGCCACTTATATGGCCACTGTGAATTCGATATCTGCATTGATACCCGTGCCACCCGGCATTCGCTGTACGGCGAGGGGCTTAGAGCCAACCCCGAGGTACTCATTTTGCCGTACAGCTTATTCAGAAGTCTTCTTACCGAAACAGTCATGTGCTGGAGTATTTGGTAGTCTTGAATGAGTCGGCAGAAAATTCTGCATCGGCGCTCCACAATCTTTGGCTTTTGCAAGCCCTGAATGGGCCATCTCTGGCTTCAACCTGCTATGGTTTCCCAGTACCGATAAGAGTACCCAAATCCGGTGAGCTTTTCAGAGGGTTTCCCGCCTCCGCCAGAAGAGCCTCCCAAGTTCCTGATGACCCCAGTTGGGTCGAAGATTTCGCTCGGGGCACGCGCGTCTGCGTTGTCCATGAGGCAAGATGCCTCACCCTGCGGGAAATTACAGAGATGGTTTATCGCACTTTCTCGTATTTTAATATATAGTTACCCTGTTTTCAAGCATTTGACTAGGCTGTTGTATGTTTCAGATACCCAGCACTGGAGTGGTGCTCCTTTGTAGTTTTTAGTGCTAGCTGAGGATTTTCCTACCCTCTTAAATGCTATTTATAGTTGTGACTTATTTTTCGGCAACTGTGTTTATCAATGTTACTTATAAGCCGTTGTCAGCTCTCGCTGTTTGTTTAATAACATTAGATAAATTAAGTGATATTTAGTACCATGCACGTTAATGATTAATATAATTTTAGTTAAATGAGGATTCATTAAAATAATTCGGAAATTAATCTTATAAAAGACAAATAAAGTTAAATTAAAAATCTATTTGAATACACCTCGTATTTTAGTTGTGTAATATTGGCTAGTAACTTTAGTTAAAACTTCGTTAGTAAAAAATTATCTTATGCTATGAAATAACAGATATTACGTCAGAAATTCTAGAAAATTGTTGCAAGGCACATGAGATCACGCTTCAATAATAAACAAGGTTACAGTTTATTTCATACAAAGTATAAAGTTATGCACACAAGGAATTAAGGTGCATGATACCATTGAAAGCTTAAGAAATAATTAACTGGGTTACAATTCAACGAGTATAATGATATTTTCTCGGCGCCGTACAGGCGGGAATAATATGACCTGATCGTACATACTAGGTTTGTTTTTCTTCTTCATTTGAATCAATCCTGACATGATCAAAATATGTTTACCCTTGAACTAGTTGTAACGTTGAACCAGTACTGAAGTGGTTTTGGACGAACTGTACAATGAAGAAACACAAAAAACGAAGATACAACAATATTGCGCATGTGCAAACTACTAGTACTTGCTGTCTAGATAGAACTGTTTGGATGGCATTAAGCTAGTACTGAACAGATTCTACGAGCGGAGGAAAACACAGGACTATTAGTAATTTTTTGGTTCGCACGGAAAAAAACAGCAAACTAGATCCGAGAACAGTTTTGAACAGGTTCAACTTGGAAGAAAAACAAACCTATTATGAGCAATCCCGCGAGACAAAACTATGACGCGAGGGGAACAGTGATCATACTATACGCTTAGGTTAGGTGAGCAGTTCTAGTTCGAAAGTGTCTTATTTATTTTAGGAGAGTAATATTTGCCTTTATGAAAGTTGTAAAGTACCTTCCTGGCTTTAGGAATTTAGGCAATGAATCAAAGTTATTTTGGGATAATCAATTTAATATAAAAACGGCCAATTTCTTTAAAGTATCCTGCTCATGGGGGTTATCAATCCTAAAAATTAAGAGTTAGAAGTATTTCCCAAGTCCAGAACGTTCTTCCACCTGTAAGTGTCTTACATTTTTTTGTTCTTTCTTTGGTTACTCTTGGTAAAGAAGGGCTACTTTACGCCTGCACGCATCTGCAAGCGTTTGTGCCATGACCGAACGACCCAGTTTTTGTTTGTTTTACAATAACGTAAAACTAGATAAAGGACACTTTGTCAGCTCTCGCTAGGTTTTTAGTATAAATTATCTAAATTAAGTATCATCCATTTCAGCTCGCGCTGATTTTCTTTGTATAAATTATCTAAATTAAGTAGCACCTATTGTCAGCTCTCGCTAGCTCTTTTTGTAAATTATTTAAAGTCAGTAACATCAATATGCTTGACGAGTTACATTATCTACGTATAGTATTTTAATTACGCATTTAATTCCGTTTAGAAATTATTAAAAACATTCCTTTATTTAAGCGTAAATTGCTTTTTAAGTAAACTAT
>JAHWXV010572920.1:0-12256 GCA_024586415.1 Phrixothrix hirtus | reverse complement strand
CGATGTTGAAAAAGTCTCAATAAAACAATAAATAACAAGATTAAAGTGGCACTTCCCGTTTTCAGATTTTAGTTAAATTGTTGCGGTCGCGTGCGGCGATAGAAAATCAAATATAAAATTTAGCTATTCTAGTACTTATGGTGTTTGAGTTATCGTGTTCACAGACGCACAAAGACGCACACACACAAACCAATTTTCAAAAACATGGTTTTCGTACTCAGGGAGCCCGAAACTGTGTATTTCCATTAAAATTTAGACATGGAAAATTTTAGTCGAAAACAATACTTTCCCTTCTACCTATATTTCATATAGGGTAAGAGAAAGTATAAATAAACAAGTTTCTCAAACTATCTTGTCTGGCGTCCTTGAAAAAGAAACAAACTGAAAATGTCGATTTTCTCAAACCAACTAGTCGCAAAACCAGCTGAATGTAAGCCAATAAAGAACACTAATACTTCTTTATTAAATGATAAATAATTCCCACATATTCAATAAAATGGAAATTCACTTAACGGGCCAACGCACAACTCCTTGCTCAAACGAATGACGACCCCGATTTTCGTCAATAATATAGAATCTCTACGTCTAGATGCTAAATTGATACCTAGTAGCTAGTCACCAACAAAATCGCATAACCTTACAGGTAAGGGTACAACAAAGTTTTGCATTTTCAAATGGCGCGGCTGGTTACTCGTGGATGATGATTTCGTTCTAGTTAGTGCTCGCTAGCATGGGATAGATCGCTGCACACCATTTGAAGTTGCAAAAACTCATTTGTAAACACTTTCTTTATTGGGGGGTAGCAGTATATTTATACTTAAAGTTGTCTCCTCATCTATTGAATGCTTTGTTAGCGTAATTATTTTATGTATAGTTAACCCAATTAAGTTTGCAGTGAGTTTTAGAACGAATATTTTTGACTAAGTATTTCTATCTATGTACATATGTCACGTGTTCCCTTCTTTCAAACTTAATTACGGTCATGTTAATTAGTGTTTGTTATGTAATAATTAAGTTCGTCGGAAGTTCAAAGCGTAAACACGTCAAAAGTTTGGTTAATTTGACGCATCGCCAACGAAAAAGACCATTTTCGTTTTATTTTGCTATAAATTATAGTTTTAAATAAACACATTGCATTAAAAATGTATAAAAGTGTTCAAAATGTAAAAATGCAGACAAATGTAAATCATAAAATATTCTTTTGCTAAAATTTAATAATATAAAAAGAAAATTCGATGTTAGAAATTGTTTAAACAAATAAGATCTTTCTTAAAAGGACCGTTATTAAGAAGGTAACATTCCAGCAATTTAAATAGAATGCAAACCAAAGCCAGAGAGACAGGTGGTAACCAATTCATAGAATGAACTGATAAGAGTTCAATTTTACACGTACTCAAAACGCAAACAAAAGTGAACCTTATTTTATTAATTAATTAATAATTAAATGCATTCGATTTAAAACCAACCTTTTATAAACAGATAAATGTATTCTGTTGGTAGTTAAGAAAGAAAATGTTGTTAAAAATAACTGAAAGATTTTATATTCAAAATGCTAGAAATTTTAAAAACCCTAAAAAACAATTAAATTCAAAAATAGCTCAACCTATGTTCCGATTAAGATGTGATTAACTTCAAAATTTGAGTTAGCAACAAATACAGTCTTTAGGATTAAAAAAACTCAAAATTTGAAGTTAGCTAATATCACCGCCCCTCTCTCGTCAAAAACATAAAAGCGAGCATTTCAAACCGAAGAATTCAGAGACAAACGTCTTACTATCTTGAGTAGTTGACTGTGTCGTCTGATAAAGCATAAACAATTTCATATTGATGTAACCGACCGCAATTTGGAAAAGGAACAAAAGATTCCATTCAATTGTTCGAAACCATTTTACACCACACGCTATAAACAATGACGAAGTGAGTTCTTTGTTTAAAACATTGATTTACATAACAGGTAGATGGTATGTATTGAAAGCTGCCTCTATGACACTGTTTTTTTTTACTCTGGTATGTATAATGCTTTCGCCTGATATGTATTTGCAACGAAATAATTGCCACAAACTAGCCTTCATTAAGAACAGACAAACACCCACTAAACGTTAAAATCATGCAATAGACTGAATCAAAACTTCTAAAATAAAAGCATACAGGGTAAACTTAAAAAGTTATTAAGGTCTAATAACAAAGTAATAACCTACGAGGTAGAATCAAAAAGTGAAAATCAATCAACTTAACTTCCCTTGACGTTAACAAGTTCTGTTCACAGTTAGCCAGAGAATTAAAGAGGTTGTATAAGACGACCAATAGAACCCTTACCCACCTTCGACTGAGACCAACCTTCCCGGCAAAAATATTAAGTGACAGGAAGCCGACACAAAAATTATACCCGAGCAGCCGTCACAAAAATTGTGCCCGAGTAGTTGACCGAACCCAACGGCGTTACACATGCAGGGTGTTTTGAGTGTAAGGCATATTACTTTAACAGCAGATACAGCTTGATATGTACGACAACAAAACGCTTATAAGCCATGTCTATAAATTGCAGAGGTTTCGAAATATTTGCAATTGAACTTTTCAGGTCGGTCCTGCATTTTAAGATGGTCTACTGTGTTGGATGAGGAAATTCCTGGCCAACTGTACATATAATATGTATTTGTTACGGTGTTCACCACTACTAATAGGTACACATCAGTACATTTCGGAAATTGTTGACCCTGACTTTAAAGGACGTGGGTGCTGAGATCGCAGTGAATATTGAAGATGCCCTCATATAAATAATAGAGGAAAAATTTTGTCAGCTTTGACAGAAAATAATTCTTAAATAAAGTAAAATTCCATTATAAAGCCTTCCTTTATCGTTAATTATGAAGAGTAAATTTAGTTTATTTAGGAAAAAATTAGAGGTTATAAAGCTTTATAAATATTCAAAATGCGAATAGGTATTTCAAATTTTTAATTATTATTTCATTTAAAGCGTTACAAATATTTCCGGTTACTTACCCTTCCTCTGCTAAAATAAGACATTTGCAAATATATGGATTACGTTAAAATACCAAATAGAATAAAAACTTTTTATCCAGTAATTGAAGTTAATTATTTTAGAAACATTCGCAAGGTAATATAATTATAAATAATACCCTAAAGCAAATAAAAATTAAAAATTTTAAAATCTACTCGCATTTTGAATATTTATAAAACCTTGCAATACCCTATGGATTCCTACTTAAATTTACTCATCATTTTTATTAAACCAAAAGCAAAAATAAAAACAACAATCTAATAATTAATTATTCAATAAATTTATAACACAATAAGAACATTGAAATGCGCAATTCTAAAAATAAACGTCTTCAAATTATTACTACAAGGACATTTTTATACAGCTGGTTTCATTCTTCCATAGTAAAGCAAACCGATTAGAGTTAATTCATATGACACTAAATAAATATGGTTTCTCTGGTGCACATATCACACATGATTAAATGTAGGTTATTACAGATCCGGATTTTTGATCAATATTTACGCGAAAACTTGTAGAACATATTTTCTGGGTAAATTAAAATTCTATTCAGTCTTGGATTCCCTAAGGGTCCGTTTACACGTGAGTTAAATAATTCTGCTTACATCCTGGACACCCTGCACATTTTTACACATATTATAACTTAATATTAAGCCTAGAAATTCATATTCTATGATCCATGCAAAATGTTTACGATTTATATGATGTGCAATGTTTGGATGTGTTTATACATCGGAGCAAGTGTTTACTTGATTACGAAGAAGTTTTAGCTTACAGCGCGTCCAAGCTTACAAAAGTCGCAAAAATATGTGAACTAAATTCAATGTTAAATGTAACAGCCAATTATTTTAGTTGTATATGAAATGTATACTCTGTGAAAATATTCAACTTGACAGTTGTATGCCGTATTTGAATTATTAAAATGCTTAATTTTTAATAACTGCTTTATATAAAAACGTCTTTTTTAAGACGCCTGTGAGTAAATTAAAAGCTTTCGTTAGGTAAGTAAATCTATTACGTTATTTACTTAAAACGAGGTTTACCGTTTGTAACACTCACTTTATTTACCTATACAAGGTTATTATTATTTTTCGATTTTTATACTAATTTTATAAAAACATTAGTCTAAATTATATCTAAACTAACAACTATTTGTTTTTATTAAACTCTATTTTAAAATCAAAAGGATATAGAAACTATATAATCAACATTCTGATATTCAAAGTAATTTCATATTTGTTTACAAATTTAAATTTACCGCCAACAAACTTTTGTATTTGAATGTACTTTGTGCAATTACAGCTCCACTTTGAAGGTTTTTGTAAGCTTTGTTGCACTGTGTCTACGGATAACACCAAGATTTCGTAATAGTTTTATTAGGGTTATGCTTGATTCGACTACGTCCGTAAGCGTGTACAAGGTCTGCCTGATTCAGTGAAGTGGAACTAGGTTATTAGGTTATTTCTGTTTCAATTATACCCGTTAGATTTTTTTGGAGGATACGAGCTTCATCTATATAGAATAGGTCCTGTAATATATAGCAGGAAGGGATATAGGTTGTATATATTCGCAATAGGGATCAAAGTGATCCTGGTTTGGATTGGCTTCGTTATACCCAAAATTTGTTTGTTTTCTTGTAAGGCTGTTGGAATATCTTAATTCTTAAGAATTTTGTTGATTAGAAGTAATGTAAATCTATACTAGCGACTATTTTCTTAAACGTACTTCTTATAGCTATAAATTTACAGGGTTCAATAATCATTTGAGGTTAATCTTTATTTTATTTCACTTACAACTAGCTTCTGTATTTATTTGACGATAGAGGTCCTTAGAGATATCTTTTCTTAAATGATTCATTCCGTTTACATATGATTGTATTCCAAGTGTTCGTATTCAACTTCTCGCAAGAAATTTTATTCATTTAATCGTTATGTTTTACACCTATAAAATGCATTATAATATTAGTTGATACTCAAAACAACATTTTGATAACCTTTCATTTGATTTGTTTAAACCCAATATTTAATTAATTTTATTATGTTTTAATTATTTGTGTTAATTTAGCGGTTATGGTTAATTAACTTCTACCTTATTATTAACTTTAATAATATTTTATGTATTAAATATATCCTGTTTCATTTTGTTAATTTAATTTATCAAATTAACGATTCCTTGAATTAAAATTATTTTGTTACTGTTTAGTTCTTGCATTTCGCCTACCGGACTAATATTTATGTATACGCAAAGACGTTTAATTCCAAGGTTCGTTACAACATCTCAACAGATAAAAATAGTTGTTTAATTGAAAAACGTTAGTTCAACATCAAATCTATAACAAAATTAAAATTTATTTTAATTAGAAAAGATTTAAGCTTACTATAGATATTAAATAACGTTTAACAAGAATTACATGCATAGCTAAGCTTTTGCAACTATAAAATTACAAGAACGTTCAATTATCAAATAAACAGCAGTATTATGAAATTTGTGACAGGATTTTCAAAACTAAAACATAAAAATAAAAAGCCTCCCGAAATGAAATCCTAAACCGCGTATCTGTCAAGAGAAAAAATATTTTAATCAAAATGAAATTTCCTCAATGCAGTAAAGCGATCGCCAGCTTGTCACGTTTCCCCCAGATCTTGCTTAATAGTCAGATCGATATTCATATTTTCTATATCAAAATATATCGATACAGACGATTAATATTGCGCAAAATCGGTAAAACACGATTTAATTACTAAATTTAATTAATGAAGTTTAAATTATAAATTATTATATATGTATTAAAATGTATAACCCATAAAAGAATCCCTTAAAACAATTTTAATTAAATATTTCAGAATAAATAAAGAATTCAATCAAAAATAGACTATAATAACATATAATTGGAAAGTTGAGTTCATTGCACTTCCACCTCAAGTCAACAAATGTGAATAAATACAAAAACTGAACAGGTATGACCATCTAGTTGTTAAGGTACAATTGAGCATAACTAGAAACTAGAAATCTAAGGAAATGTAAATTATTTAAGTTAAATTCATATAGCCATCTATTGGACAACAACATAAATTGATAGTTACAGTAGTTTAAATATGTAGAAAACTATAATTAGCTTACTAAATTAAAATAGATGTCAATATAAGCTTTCATTACAACTTAATTCTTATAAATTATAGTTTATCAACAAATTTTGATAACAAATGGACTATAAAAGCCAACAACAAATACAAAACAATCTGTCTTCCCGGCTCTCTCGCCTGAACCCTATCCTGCCAATTAAATACCGCATTAAATTACTTCATCGTCATAGGTATTCATGAAAGTAATATCCCAAGACGTTTTCCCGCTTTATTACAGTCTTTGAAACAATAAAGTCTCTGCTAGCACTATATGGACATTTTCTGATAGCTATAATAGAGAAAACGACAATCGTAACACATATCTAGAGACGTACAGTAATCCAGGACGTTTTCCGCGGCATTATCCATTCTCGCAGAGGCCCTCGAGAGGATTGTAGATACGGCAAAAGGACACTTCCGTTGTTGTATATGTAGTTCTACAATGATACGAAGTGGGAAAATAACTTATATGACCTCTATTTTGGAATTAATTCTTCGTAACCTACAAAAGGCATAGCAGTAAAGAATCCCTTGCCATGTATCCTCTTACCTAAATTGTTGTTTCACAAATACACCTTAACACACACAAATAATGCATGAACAAAATATAACCTGGAATTTTACATTGACATCTTGCAGCATAAGTTCATTATAAAGCATGAAATGCATAGTAAATTTTAGAACTTAGAATCATAGATTTGTACATAGGATAGAATATAGGACTATACAGTGTAAATAATGAACGTAGCTGTTAAAATACATGTATAAAAAGAATCATACTTTTATTGAAGATATATAATTTGAGTTTTAATACTAAATACAGATAAAATATAAATCGTATCATTGGATCGTAATGATACACAATTAAACTGGTAGAAACCTTTTAATATTACCATCGTAACTCAAGACAAAGGTTTATAAATTAAATATTGAATATCTTGAGATATCTCATGCACTAGAGATAAAATTACCGGATTAGTCAAGCTTATAAGAGACCACACTTGACTAAGTACTTTACGTCCGCCTCACTAATCAGTATAAAGTATCAGAGAGCGTAACAAACTCTCCTTTAACGAGCATGCATTGTAAACTTCAGGGAAATGAATTAGAATAAGAATTAAATAGAGTAACTCTTTACAATTTCAATTCTTCAATAGTAATTTATTAATTAGGGCTTAACTCTCTAATATAGCAAAAGTTTATTTGTATTAGAAATTCTATTCTGATGTGTAAGATATATCACATAATCTAATTTTAATAAAACGCAATTAAGAATTATTTTATCTTTAACAGTTTTAATTTTTATCTGAATAGCTGTCTTCCTTCAAAAATAGCAACAGTTTTCATAATCTCTAACATGCAACTTAACTTTAATCATAAACATTAGTGATGTCAGAGGTTATACCTCAAAACAAAATCTGTACGTTTTTGATAAAATGTAAAATTTGCTTTGCATCACACCATAATAATCAATATTAAGGAAAGCTGACGGGTTATTCTCTGTACGATTTTTTAAACATGTTAATAAAGCACCTCCTTATAACTTTTTCCAATGATATCTAAATTAAATATGTCAAGTAGCTTTATACCTGCATAATATAGTTACTTCATTGTTTTCTATTCAATGCTCGAATTTTTGTAATTTGTGCGTGTTTATAGGAGCTTTCTCTATCGTTTTGGATTTCATTAAACTTCAGATTCTATTATAAGACTCTAAATGTCACTACTCATTTATCATTTGAACTATTTATCAAGTATAACAAGGTTAAATGGAAGTCCATGTTCGATTTAAAAGAGTCAGAAATGTTCCATACTAATGATTTCTCACAAGAACGAAATTTAGATATGTGGATCTTCTAGCAGTTGTAAATTACCTAAGTTGCCTTGTACCTACGTAATGTAGTATTGTGTTGGCATCGGTGTGAGAATTTTTGCAATTTGCACCTTTTCATAGAAGCTTTCTCCGTTATTTTGAATTTAATAATAAATTAGTAATGCTAGCCAACGCGACTTTAAATTGTGCATCATTACCAACAAAATATTTAATTAATATTTGCTACCCCATTTTTTAATTTGTAGTGTGTCCTTGACACTGTTATTTGTGAACGGTTATTTTAATTATTGGCAACTCGCCCGTTGATTTATCATGACCAAGCAACAATTTCCATACATGAAGATAAAATACATCAAACTAAACTACTCTTTCTTAAGCATGTAAACACAACTAATGTAATAAAATTATGATTTATTTGCTTTAAATATACTCAATTAAGTGAGTAAAAAAGTTTAGTACAAATACATAAAATTGATTAAACTTGGGAGTTATTTAGACCTAGAAAAGTTCCTAAAGGCGTTATTCGTCGTTATTAAGATTAAACTACCCTCCCAATAACAAGACACCGAGTTGATCAATTGTAGATATAACGAATTCAATATATAAATGTCATCTATCAGTACTGTTTGGGAACTTGACATACTAGGTGGTCTAGATATCAACTAATTTTGAAATTTTAAGTTAAAAACAAAATTTTGACCATAATTAGACAAAACACTGAAAATTTAAATTTAAATGATTAAATAGCTTTTTAAAAGTTGTTTTGAAGCGCAAAAGTTGGTCCCAATTTTATTATTTGGAGGTGTGGAAAGGATTCACTTATTAAATTTTTGAACATGTTAAATAGTATTGATCCATATGTCCAGTTCACTAAGGAGTTGGAAACTATTGGCAGTTTACTTTTCTGAAATGCTTTAGTTTCTATGAATTCTAGTCTTAATATATGTTTTAATGCTTACTGTAAACCAACTAGTACCGACAGATATTTAAATACCCTTTGTAATGATCAGCCAAATCAGATATTTGGTATTATTAAAACTTTGGTTGATAAAAGAAGAAAAAATTGCGAACCTCTATTCTGAATATTGAACTGAACAGCTTAAGAAAACTTTTATAAGAACGTATGACCAGTTATTTACTAAATGAAGTTAATACTGTTACTCCCCAGAAAGGAAGTTCTAATATTATTGACGTTTTAACTACAAGCACTGCTTATTTACCTTATATAAAATTGATACTAATAGAATTAGTTGAATCTAGAAGAGATATGGAACTAGAATTACCTCTAAATCTACCAAGAAGGTTAATCAGTCTTTGTAACGATTTTTTGACGAAACCGTTAAATAGATTCTTTTTAATTATATTCACCATCTCTAAATTAATTATTTGATACCTTATTTAATTTTGCTTTAAATCATTCATTTATGTAGCATCCTGACATCATTTCCGTCGTTTCACTTTTATGGTATTAGATGGCGTTCATTTTACTTTCCACGAATAAGAACGCCGAAGGTTGTTTAGAAAAGCAATATTTCCGTTGTAAAAGTGTCGGTGAACACGCAGCAGAAATGTGCAATTTTTCTATTTTAATTTTGCTGGAAACATCTTAAATTTCCATAAGATGAATTACTGATTTTAATGTAATTTACATATTGGAAGGATTTATGAAACATTTTGGATAATAATTATAATCTGATTAATTGGTTACATTTTTTTTAAAGCTTGCTTAAAATTAATGCAGGTATGTTCAACCATCTTGTTTATTCATTATTCTAAAACTTTATATCATTTTCAAGCTTTTATTTTTACGTTTATTGTTACGGCTTGTTTTTCCTTTACGTTGATATGTGATTTCGATTAGTATGGAGTAAATCTAAATTCACTTAAAAAGGTTATGTCAATACTGTAACAACTGGTTAAAAATTTTTCATTCTTTGATGCACTTGGTGCCAAACTCGGTTTCAAAGAAGGATATATCATCCGGCTGCATAGGAATTCTTGGTGATTGTTAAGGTGAATTAATTCATTACATTAACCAAAATAAGGGTCACCACCGAAGACAGTAGATTGCAGGATTCTACCCGAATGGTTATACAATATTTTTTTCTGTAATTTATTTATGTGTTTAAAATGTTAACTGAATTTGTAGGTACTTGAACTATTTATGATTTCTTGGTTATTAGTTAACGATTGAATCCCGTTGGTTACATGTTAAACAATTATCTTAATTAAATTGTGTTGGGCTAATATGCAAGCATCTCTTTTTGCTTTGATCATACTTATATGTAGTTACATATAGGACCTGCGAACCGAAAGAAGTTAAATTTAGGATATTTTCATAGTTTCTGTCAGTTATTAACAAATAAACTTCTATCGTAGGTGATACATTTGATCAAATAATATCTCCGATTCAGAAAGCTCTATAAATTAATTCAATAACAATTCTCAGTCACCTACTTTATACTATTTGAGAGTATACAGTTTAATTGAGTTTTGTGTTGCATAAGCTGCATGATTACGAAGCATTTGTATACAATATTATCGATTAACTCCGTAATCTTAACCAACTGCAATTTATTGTTCAATTAAATCTTGCAAGTAAACCAACATCTTATCATTGTTAATTGTTTTTATTTATGTGTCAATTACAATCCAATTTGTAGATTTGCTTCCGATTAAGGTAAGGCATAAAAATTAAGAGTCCACGATTCAAACCCACACTTAGTTATATATTTATTCATTTATTGATGGCGCTCTGAGTATTATTGTTTTTGAGTCTGCTTCTAAGATAAGATCTTGAGCTAGCTGGTAATGTAATTAACTATTACCTAAATTAAATTATTTGATTCTCTTTTTATCGCCACATCTTTTAGATCATAAAAAGGTTGTATTGGTGCTTTATTATATTCTAGCGTTTATAAATTAAGCTGTTCTTGTGTAAGGTATATGTGGGCTAAAAAAAACGCAGATTTATTAACAGAAGCAAGGGGCACCAACGGTTTTGCAGACTTAATCAATCACTAAAATCTGATGCAGCTGATTGTGCCTTAGAAAGTCTACAGCAAAGTACTGAATTCAATAAAATTGAAATATTATCAAGAACTTCTAATTATTACCCTCGACTACAACCCAAGGCAATAGAAATATATAAGAATCCTAATAATTTCTACAGAAAGAAGGACGACGGCAAACTCGATAAATCATGGCAACTTGTTTTAGATTAGTTTTAGTTGTCTGCTCTTGTTATTTTATTTATATGTCAATTTTATTGATAAACAAAGCACAAACAGTTTTCGAGACGTTTAAAGTTATATAATAAAGTTATAAAATTTACCCAAAAGACATAGCTTATTATTAATCAAATTTGAGAGTTTAGCTTCTAGTTCATCCATGCTTTAATTCTGTATTACCTCACACAAAAGAATAAATTATTTTTATATGATAGAAGAATAATTTTGATGTTGGATTAATATATAATTTTACTTCATTTAGAGGAATTCTTTTGATTTATATGCAAAGGCAAGTCATTCAGTCATTCGAGGGCCGCTTGTAAAATTAGTATTATAATTTTAATCGAATTTATCTTAAATACTCAATAAGTCTTAAATCTTCTCCAAAAACTCATTTCGCTATAAGCGTATACAAAAACCTGTATGACCATTTCCGCTAATCTAACTGGTGCATCATTACCTTTTGTCAATGAAATACAAATGGATTGAAAATCACTCTATAGCTACAAATTATTTATAGTCTAACATAAAAATGAAAGAATTGAATTCAAACAGATTTAAAATTGGTTCCCTCTCCTGTTAAATTTATCTTGTTAATAGTGTATATGGTAACCATTAACAATGCAGTGTTATTGAAGGGTATATAAGCATATAATTTTAACTTTTGGTATTTCAAAATAACTAAATAATAAACCTCGCTATAACTAACAATTAATAAATTAGTAAAATAAAATTTACACAGTTTAACTGAACAAAATATATCATGTGTTCGAATAAGAGTGCATCCAGGGCGGTAAAAATTTAAAAAGGTCTAGGGAATTCAATACTGATGTATTTAGTTATTTTTAATTGAAAATTAGAAATTGTTTTAACTTACATCAAATGAAAATTGCCCTAATTCATTTTTAACAATCAATAAGCAAATTGAAATTCCAATACATATTTTTAATTATCAATTATAAATGTCATTTATATGTGACGCCTATAGTAAAATAATTATCTGGTAACTTTAGTATTATTTAATTTTTAATTTCAGTACCGCCAATTTGTA
>JAHWXV010572846.1:0-11945 GCA_024586415.1 Phrixothrix hirtus | reverse complement strand
CGAATGTTTTTATTATAATATTTACACGTTTATATACAAATTTGGTGGGTCATGTGATGGTGATAAGTTCTTCAACGTTCTTATGCGTGTCTTAATTGGAATGTGTATTTACCACATTCTTGTTTATTGAATTTAATTTACCTAATTTCTACAGGCACAAGTTTATGTTTCGGCATAATTGTGATACATATAATGCACAATAGGACGATCGTGCGGTTAAAGTATGTAATTTACAAAACGTCTTGCATTCGTAATTTAACACTTCAGCGGATTTATCTATCGCTATAGCTGTAAATTTATTGCAATTTTAAATAAATATGATTTTTAATTATAATGGTCTTAATATTATTAGATTTTATTTTTTATATAATTCTAGGAGAACACTTTATATACAAAACGTACTTATTTTTAGGCTGTTTATAACTAGTTTACTTACTGTTTTTAGATCATAACTCTGCAATTCTGTAATTCTTAAGTTGACACTAGTTGACATTCTAGAGTTACTTTATGTTTAAATGGATTGTTTATATCTTTAGTTAAATGTACATTATATTAATTTAATTCCTAGATTTCGTTATACATGGGAGTAATTAATTGTTATACATCTATTGCCCGTGTTTCTATTTTTGGTTTATTATTTATTATTACCGGAAGCACACAAAGTTTGTTTAATGCTTTGAATATACTGACGCGTGGCACATTACCAGCGGCACATTAAGGCTTCTGTTCAACGGTTTGAACAGTATTCCTAGTAAGTAAACTCACAAAACTAGAAATTTATTTAAAAACTGTTGTTACATACTGTCAATTTCCAGAATCTCTTGAGAATTTAAAGAATCTTAAAGTATTCGTATTTATATCAACTAAATTAAAAAATAATGTTCATCGTTTTGAATGCTAAATATGCCGAATTTTTTATATTGCATTTTGTACCGTTGTAGCCATGTGAAAATAGTTGAAATTGATGGAAATTATTTTATTTATGTAGCACGCCTTGTTATCTAACTCCTATCGATATAAATAATAGCAGTTAAGGACGATGCCGTGTATATTGTCGTCTATTTTGTATTTATATTAATCCAAGAAATTAACTACTCACGTAAATAAGACATTACAAAACTAATGCCAACCAGAGATTATTCTATTAAGCTTATTCACCGCCAACGTAATTAAAATTGTTGATATGTATATAAATAGCAAACCTTAGGAAGTGCTAGTAACGCCACGAGTTGTTTGATATATAATGCGATTCAATTGTTTCATCTCCTTGAATTTAAATTAGATTTGATAGGTTTTATTTAAAATTAAATAAGACTTATGAAGATATGCGGTCTTGAAGACGATTGAAAGGGGAATTTAAGAGTAGAAATGTCAAATTTGAACGTCTAAAGTTTTTGTTGATATTTAAGTACAATCTAATCTTTTGATTTATTATTTGTTTTACTTATATGTAAATAATTAAGTTTACTTTCAAGAAATAAAAATTTTAGAAATTTATGTGATTAGTTTAAATTTATTTTAAACGCCAAAGACATAAACGCTAATTATCTGCCTTGATACATTCGGTGCGAAATCTATATATCTTTGCCAGTAAAGTACGTCATTTAATCTAAATTAGAATACTAAATTAATTTTGAGTATCAGTAAATAACATTAAAATCCTTAACATTGATATCCTTAATCTAAATAAATAACCAGTCGCATTATTTTTGTTTTGCGCAATCTAATCAATCAGTTCATCCAATGAAATCAATTTTCAAGTTATACACAATAATGCATACACAAATTTACAGAGACGCATATTCAGAAATGAGAAAGATGATATCTATTACCCCTAGCGTCGCATCGAGTCCTTTGTGAAAGTTCGCCGTAACTTACTTTACGATGCGAGCTTCTCGCGTAATATTCAGACAAATTATACATCACTTACGATATGCTAACCGCTGTAATGTTTGAAGATGCCCTAAACTTAACCAATTATACTACGTTCTGAAGCAATATCAATGTTTGTTCTTGATAAACATTATTTAGATAACTTCAAAGATATTTGCTCGAACAATGTACTTTTATTAAATAGAAACAAAGTTTCATAGAATGTCCTGGAAGTTATAATACCGGAGGACAAGCGAATTTTATTTAAAAACTCATAATAACGAAGGAATAAATAATAATCACAAAACAAACCGATTGTTAAATTAAGTTCGTTTAATTACAACACATGCTCACTAAAGTTATCTCAAATTTTAATTAAATTTAAGTGCATAAATTTCAATTAGATAAACTCCACTTACAGTACAAACACTGGTATCCTGGTTTACGGTTTAAAGAAGTTTCTCCTCACAATCAATTAAATGTGCAGTGCAAACTTGATGTGACGTGCTTTATTTTTGAACTTCTTTATATTAAAATTCGACAATTATCAAAAAGACAAGTGTGTGAAACCTATTGCCTATTACTAAATTTTTTGGAAACTTTGGAAGGTATAATTTTGCATATAAATACGGTTTGTAAATTAGTTCCTGAATTAGTTATGCAATTTGAATAATTCAACTACATAACAAAAAGTAGCCTTTGGGAGTAAGTTAAAAACGTTTTAAATGTTAGTGTTGGTTAACTCTGATTGGATAGTCACTGCTTAACATACAAAACAAAGTGATCCTGAATCAAGCTCCACGTTGGGCGCCAAATTTATGTAAGTTACGTCCACGAGAACGACGTAGCAAGTTGAATAACCAAAGCCTGTTCACGTGGTTCTAAAAAATTGTTGGCAAGAGAGCGCGAGTTGCCTGCTTTAGATATTTCTTTAAAAATTTCCTCGATAGGTATAAAGATTTTGACTCAAAGAAATTATACATAACTAAAGTTAAGTAAATGTAATGCGATAATTGGCCGAAAGAATCAAATCCTAACACATGCAGCTTAAATAATTATACATATTGCCTTATTTAAGAAAAATATGGCATTAGTATTAACATTAAGGAGACACCGATCTATACGAAGCAACAACAGGAAATGCACTGAAATGGGTTAGACGCATGTAATTTAATAAAGTTTTCGTTTGACTGCTCCGGGGTGCTCTCAGAGCAAAATTCGTATTCGGTTGGTTCAATTAAAAACAATTTGATTGGAATTTACATGTTCGATTACGCTCATAGAACGAGCTCCATCGACGGCTCAGCGTTGATCTGATTCGCGAAGTAGATGAACGTAGATGCATTGATAAATATAACCTGCATACATTTCTTTGATCAGTTGCTTTTGTATCATGCACTTTAAAATTAGGTGACGAGTGTTCCTATAATATGGAGAAAACATTTGAAATTAAATTGTTTAGCAATAATGAAAATACTCCCTTCATCGAATTCATCAGATGACGCAAACACAGAAGACCTGGATTCTGTATTCGATTCGGATTGCCAATTCGCAGAGTATAAGCGCGGCACAAACAATTACAGAACGAGCACGACATCATGGAACAATCTCGGAAAGATTTTGCGGCACTTCAATCGATAACAGAGTAAGGTATGTAGGCTTAAAGACGTATGCACACTGGCGTTCGGATAAAGTTTTATGAACGTTGTCGTATTAGTGATGTCAAATAAAAATAATACGAAACTGGTTCAATAATTTAAGTGAAAATGCAAAAGATGTCGTCACAAAAATAAAATCAGTGCTATTTTGTTAAATCCCTCCAGATGGCGTAATACCACCCAAACCGCTTAAAGCAAACAAGTTTTATTAGTTTCTCTAAATTGGAAAAAAGTAACTTTCACGTTCTTATTAAACGTGAAAAAGCGCTAACTGAAACAAAACAAAAGCTTGACCAATATGCGGACTATGTTCATCCAACTAAAATAATACACAACTGGTTTCATGATTGCAGCTGTGGTCGTTCGCAATGTTGGGCGGCCTGGCAGGCCAAAAGCTGGCCGTACACCAGAAATGATAACAAATGTGCATGATTCGTTGAGTGAAGATGCGTGAGATTGTGGAGACCTTGAACTTGTTGATTGGGACTGCGGTTTCACATTTACTTGATGATTTGGATATGAAGAAGCTTTCAGCAAGATCGTTAACAGGGGAGCAAAATCGAAGTAGTTCAACGACTTCGGAGTATTGTTTTAAACTATTTAGGTGGAATACAGCAGAATTTTTACTTCGATTTATTACCGTTAATGAGACTTCGCAAATCAGAAATCATTCGAAACAATTGGTAGAAACTGGTTCAAGTGCATCAGAAAAGGTAAAAGTGATGGCATCAGTTGCTGGGGATATATGCCGAATAATTTTCATTAACTATGTTCAAACAGGTAGAACTAATATGAGAGTAATATTTATCCTTGTTGGACCAATTGAATAAAAAAACCAAAAAAATTTGGCAAAGAGAAACATTTTGTTTCACCACAATAATGCACTAGCACAAACATAAATTGCGCCTCGTAATGCTTCGACATGCCCCATATTAACCCGACGCGGCTCCTTCTGGCTATTTATTATTCCTAAGCAGGAAAACGTGACTTGTTGGTAAGAATTTTTCATTCAATGAAGAAGTGATAGTTTGCAGACTTTGATAAATCTGCTAGAAGTATTAAAAGTCTTAAATAGCGCGCTGGAATATGACAGGATCAACGAAATGATTTTGTTGTTGAAAGTAATAGAATCAAGTTCCAAAAATGTTTTGTAAATGAGTAAATAGTGTTTTAGCGAAAACGGCGTGTAATTTGAATTAACAAACTATATTAGTGACTGACTTTAACGTTATAGTGCGATTTGTATAAGTTGCGATTTATTATAATCTCTACTCGGGAAGTTAGTTTTGTAATGCAGTGATCGAACTATATCTTCGTATAGATATTAAAAATAAATTATTTATATTAGGTTTTAGTTTAATTTCTGATATATTTGATTAGCTTTCGGTTTGAAGATGGGTAGGATTTTTCAGATTAGCAACGTCAACTAAGTTTGATTTATATTATCAATGTTTCGAATATTATTAAGTTGTAACCTCCTTGTATTTTATGTTACTAAAATATTAACTACAAACTTAGCCGGCGTATATATTTACTAAAATTAATTTTTAACTAACTAAAATATTTACAGCTTTATTTAAAAAGAGAATTTTACTTTAAATACAGATTTTTTATGCAATCTTGTTTGCATAGCGCATTTGAAACAACTTTGCAGATATTTAAATGCGAAGGGGAAAACTTTAGCCAACCTTCCTTTTTGCGGTTTTAAATGACGGTTATCAGTTTTTCCAGCCAAAATAGTGTCAATCTATAGTATTTGATATTAAAACACAAGTTGGTAATATTTGTCTTAACAGACAAATTTCCCACGGACCCAGTTGTTTGGCGCATTTTGCAATATATCGTTAGAAATTATCTTTGATCATAACGGGTTCTCAGCAAGGCCTCTTTATTATTCATTTAGAAGAGAAACGTGTCTATGATTCGCTCGTTTTCCTACTTGTATTTGATGGGCGATTCATGAATTCTTTTGATTAACTAGGACTACCGGGGTTCTCCACTGTTTAAATATTTTCGTATTTTCTAAACGGGTGGAATCATGGGCTCAACAACGCTTTGATAGGCTGTTGTGTTTACTGCTGGTTTATTTTTATATTTTAACTCAATACCCTTATTCTAACGATATTTAAGACGTTTAATGCCTTCACTAAAATAACATTTATCAAAGTAAACGGCACTCGTGAAGTGTTTATAAGGAAGTCTTGCATTTTTGAATGGCATGTAGCAGTGTATCTCGTGCTGACGAATCCAAGCAAGGTCGAAATCATGATTCACGAGTGACTGAGCGCCATTTGAAAATGCAAAACTTTGTTGTTCGCTTGCCTGCATTTTTATGTAAGGTTATACAATTTTTTGGTGATGACTAACCTTGCAAATGTTCATATATTTGTTTAATTTTGAACTTTCTGTTTTATGGCTTTTCACTCATATAGTGGTTTTATTCATTTAGAATTTAAACCTTACACTTTATAGGAAATCTCTTTAGCTTTATATTAACATTTATCAAAATTAGCAAAATACGTGTCTACTTCGGCGAGCACTTGTTCATTGGCTTCAAATTTCATACCAGCACGCTAAGTTGCTAGGAACAAAGTCGGGTGAATATGGGTCATGTGGAAGCATTTGGGAAAACAATTCATACATTTTTGTAATTTGAATAGATGAAGAATGTGTTGGTGTATTATTATTTCTTTGCCAAATGTGCCGATTTTCTTTGATTATTTCATTATACTGATACAACAACGATAAACAATACTCTACTGTTATTTTTCTATATTTCTGAAGATAGAAAGTGCAAATTATATCGCAATCATCTCAAAAACCAGATTCCATGAGTTTATCAGCCAATGACACTACGTTTTCTTCTTTGGATGAATTTTAACCAGCTTCTACTCAATACATCGATTCATATTTGATTTCCAGAGTATAGTGATGGGTCGAAGTCTCATCAAAAGTAACAAATCGACGCAATAATTCACATTAATTACGCATAATCGGTTTTAAATAATATTTCGAAGTCGCTGAACGATTACATTTTTGGTTCACTGTTAATAAACGAGGTATACAACTTGCAGAAAGCTTTTTTATATCCAAATCACCATGCAAAATTGAAACTACTCCACCAGTCTACAAGCTTAAAGCCTCCACAATCTCATGCACATTCACTTGATGATATACCGACACAATATCATTTCTGGTGCACGGGCACCATTTGGCCTGCCAGAACGTTCAGTGCCCCAAACGTTCGTATGACCACAACCAAAATCATTAACTCAGTTTGAATCATTTTAGTTGATGCAACAAGAGTTCGAATAAAATTTGTCAAGCTTTTATTTTGTTTCGGTTATTGTTTTTTAACACAAAAAATAATGTTAACAAAAACGCGAAAATCACTTTTTCCATTCTAATGAAAGCAGTACAAGTTGTTTACTTTAAAAACGCAAACTAATCGTCAGATATTCTTAAAAATTGGTAGGACGCCATCTAGAAGAATGTGTTTTAGGGTAATTCTCCCATAATTTTACATTTCGTGTCCTTTGGAGTGATTTTGATGCGTCTGGCATTATAAAATTTCTTAAAATTTAGGTTATTAATTGCAATAAAAAAATACATAAAGTTTAATATGATTTTAGTATTTTTTCAGCTGAAACGTGTCGAAATTCCCGATCATCCCCATATTCCTGATGCACCTATCCACCTATGCACCATTTTAGGACATTAGAAATTAAAGAAGTCACATAATTTAAATATAATAATTGCACTAGATGAAGAAAACATTTAATTTTTATAGACAATAGTTTGTTTTATGAATTTCATTTTCTGGTCTACCTAAAATTATCATTAAACTTTGTCCCATGGACATGGATTTTTGTTTCATAACCGTCCTCCGTTAAATTCTGTTAGTTGAGAAATAACAAACTATTTAAATAGTAAAAGTACCGTCCATAGACATTCTCAATAGAACTATCTTTGAAAATAATTAGCAGTAAATAGTGTACAGCTGTTAAGTACGTTCCTATAGCGAAAATCAGGTAAGTAAATGTTTCCGTATTTTCATTGCTTTCAAGACCGTCTATAGCAGTCTTTTGTAATTGAGTATTTTTTATTAAAAATTGATTACTACAATTTTGTTATTATATTATTCAATATATTTATACGTAACTTCAACCATTTAAAATAATCTTTACCTATTAATCTGAACAAAAGCATCGTTATTTTCGCGAATGTCCCCTTTCACAACCTCGCTGTTTCAGAAAGTTTGAATAAGGACGGTCGGGAATTTTTAAGGACGGTTTGGAAAATTTTTAATTTTTTCGATATATTATAGTGTAGGGAAGTTACTGTACTGAGTTAAAATTTTGCACGTGCTGATTCGAGATCCCATAAACTACCTTAGTACATTTTTAGTATTGTTTAATCTAGATAAAGTATTTTGTATTAAATGTCAGCTTCATGGATGTTCCCAAAACGTCACTTATCTTAACCTCCCAATATTTATAATTTTAAACAGTAATAAACATTTTTCGTACCTAGGTTGGGTTGTATCTTGAGACACAATGGCAGAGAACAATGTTGAAATTGAAAATTGAAAATGTTTACAAAATTAATATTGTAAAAAAAGAAGAAGGAAAGAAGGAGATAAAGGAAAACAAATTATTTAACCAAAAATGTATTATTTTGCAAAATACACTTATAAAACCAGCAGATAATTCAGAAGCATGCCCAAGCCACAATTTTCTGTACAACAAGGATAATACACATTACGGAGACGAAACTGAAACAATGAATATAAACATTACAAATATTCACACAGATTGCAAACAAAATGTAATTTTAAATTCAACTCCAACTTTTAAAGAAAACTAAAGAAAGAAATCAACAAAGTCATTACCTAAAAAGATTTAACCATAAAAAGGCAAAAGAAAGGGAGAAAAAAAAAGACAAAGGGAAAAGATTAAGGCCAATCCAGAGAAATATTTACAAATCAAAGAAAGAGATAAACAGAAGTGCAAAGAGACGTGCAGCTGGTTAAGGAAAAATAAAAAAGTAGTTGATATGAAACATAGAGGACATACAGAACAAAGGAAAAAGTGGATAGAATAAAAACGAAAGCTAAAAGAACAATAAAGGCAGCAGATAATTCAGGGAAATGAATTTAAAATCAACATTAATATTATCAATAATAGAAGAGCCTCAGGTCGAAAAAAAGTTCAATTGAATCGCTCAAAGATATTTCGTCAATTACAAATAAATAGAGACGAAAATAGAAAATTCAGAAAGGATTTAAAACGATGGAAAAAGAAATATGTTAGAATTAAAAATCGGTTTAAAAAATCTCTAGCTTTTGCAGAAAAAAGGGTGAGACAAATAATGAAAGAAGGTGATAAATGTATAAGAAACCTCCTGATTATTAGCAAAGTTTTAAAAAAATAGCTTAAAACTAACACCGGCATAAATACTCACGAATCGAAAAGTAATGTTGCGAAAATGATTAATGCTAATCTATTGAAGAAATAGAAATGTAAAAATCAAGTCTCTGAAATTGTAAGCAAATATATTTTAAATAAGCATTGCAATCAAAGTGTTTTTCGTAAAAGAAGGTTCTATAAACGGTGATAGGGAAGCTGTTAACAAATTTTTAGAAGAAAACTCGCGCATTCAACCTGATAGACGGGATACTATAACTAGACGTAGAATAAAAACCTGTTGTGAAATAACACACGACTTTCTCTTACGTTCATAGATATCCAAATATGCAAATGTCTACAATTAACTAAAATATTATTTACGTTTATTTTGGGAACGATAATTCTAACGGTCACACATCCAAGTTATTGGACACAAAACCCTACTTAATTCCAAAGACTTTCTCCAATAACTCGCTTCATCACGTTTTTTCAGCAAAACTGCTAAGTTCGCGTGAAAGAATATCAAAAACATTAGAACCGTAGCAAGTTTTACAGAAATTGTTAGCGACGTTTCCGAGAAAATCCCAAAAAACTTAAAAATCCCAAAAATAAAGTGGCACTGACCGATTTTAACTAAATTTTTGACATCTCATGCAAAGAAGATAAAAAACGTAAATATGGTTTTTCAAGTACTTCCGGTTACACGATTTTCAAGAAAATCGTGAAAACGGAGAATTCAGAAAATATCTAAAAATGACAAATAAAGTGGTACTTCGGGTTATTCAATTTTAACTAAATTCTTGAATTTTACATATAAAGGCGATTATGACCTCAAATATAAATTTTTATTTAGCTAGAGCTTTTAGTTTCATAGTTATTTTATCCAGAGTTAACAGTGAAAGAACCTCCGGTTACTCGATTTCCGGAAACATTTCTGAGCAACCGCTTAGATTATATGACTAGGAAATATAGTAAATCTAAAAAAACCGTTAGAGCCAATTTCAAGAAAATCTCGAAAAACGAAAAATTCGGAAAATATCTAAAAATGACAGAAATAAAGCGGAACTTCCGGTTATTCAATTTTAACCAAATTCTTGATTTAACACGCTAAGATACTGATAATTTGAAATATAAATTTTCGGTAAGTTAAGGTTTTTAGTTTCATAGTTATTTTATTCACACATAACGGCGAAAGTACTTCCTGAAAACCACCTAGACTATATGAAAGGGCATTAAATGTCTAATAAATGTAGTAAATTAAAAAGAAATCATTAGCGCCGATTTTGTAACAGACTCAAAAAACCCAAAAATAACAAGAGTAAAGTAGCACTTCCGGTTTTGTAATTTTAGTGAAATTGTTGCAGTCGCGCGCGACGAAGGATAGAAGCTCAAAAGAAGCTTTTGTTTTTCTAGCATTGTTAATTTTCTAGTTATCACGTTCAGAGACACATACACACACGCACGCGCACATCAGCCCGCTAGCAATCGTGCACGCGCGCGCATGCGCGAACGCCTACACACGTGCACGCGCGCGGATGCGCGAACGCCAACACGTGTGCACGCGCACTAGCGCACACGCACACAACCGCACACAACCGCACACGCGCGCAAATGCAAACGTGCAAGCGCGAACACGCAGTTAAGCGCACACGCGCGCAGGGCGATACGCACACACGCACACATGCCCACACGCTCGCACGCACATGCGCAGATACACACACGGGGGTGCGCGCACAACTTCAACACAATGCACGAGCGTACAAGCACACATGCACGCGTGGATGCGCGTGAGTTTACGAGATTCCGCGCGTACACGCGCACACGCACAACACGCAAACACGCACACACGCTCACACACACACAATCACACACACACACATACGCACACTCATCCACACACACACATACACGCGCGCGCACACAGACGTATACGCGTACACAAGGACTAATTGTCAAAAACATGATTTTCAGACTTGGGGACCCTACATCGAAAATTTTGGTCGAAAACAATACCTTCTCTTTTACCTATATTTCATATAGGGTAAGAGCAATTAAAAAATAGAAATGCTATTTGCAAGATAGTATAAAAAGCCTGCATAAAAAATTCATGACAAGTTCATTAAAAATGCACGCGCTCACATGAGCCTGCGAGCACACGTGCACGCGCGTTCATGCACGCACACTTACGCACTTGCACGCGCGCGCGCGCGCTCGTACGCACGCATACACGCACACACCCACACACATGCTAATACGCACACACGCGCACACGCACACACGCACAAATGCACACACACACACATTCACACATATATGCGCGCGCGCACACGCTAACGCGCGCGCGCACACACACATACTAATTTCTAAAAACATGATTTTCGGACACAGGGAACCCAAGAAACATTTTCGGTTTTATACAACCGATTAAAGTAGCTATAAAGCCAATTATAAATTTCTATAATAAATATAGCAAGCTGTAAATGCAGCTACTAAACTGTCTTAAAATAACTTTAAAACATAAAAGGCCCGCCCTTAAAACGGCTTTTACAGCCTATTTTAAAACTATCTTATAAATCTAAAATGCTATAAGAAAGAGTTTTGAAGCTATTTCAAAGATAGTGATAAAATCTTTTTTAAAACCTTTTAAAAATCATATGTCTATTTTGGCAAGGAAAATGAAACTATTTTAAATATACAATAAATACTAAAGGTTTTATTAAATTACCCAATTTCTTTTAAATAATAATTATAAATATATTTTGCTTTAAAAGGGTTTCAAGAATTCACTCGAGTAATAAATACGACTCATAAAACTTATTAAAACCTGAAAGCTTTAAACAAATACCCTCTGATACCAATTAGCATCTGACATTTCATGAATATATTTTCCAACCTAAAATCTGTAAAATGGAATGTTTTAAAACAAAATAAAATTGTATCGTTTCTTATATATTATTTTATAAACGTAACCATTTATTGCCTATGAATTTATAGTAGTTGTGCAATA
>JAHWXV010572821.1:0-10420 GCA_024586415.1 Phrixothrix hirtus | reverse complement strand
TTTCATCTCCTGAAGAGGCCGTTGAAGCATTTGAAAACCACATTTTTGAGATACCAACTTCAGAGTGGAAGAAATGCTCCGAGAAGTGGTTTGAACGCATTCTAAAGTGTATAAAACTTAAAGGTGAATATTTTGAAAAAAAATAAAACAGTTTGTTCCAAAAAATTTGTTTTCTTTCCTAATTTTTGTAACTACTTAAAAGGCAACCCTTGCATGATGACATACATTTACCCATAAATATGTCTATGAATCTTTGTTATTTTAAACATTTTTGTGATATTAACAATAAAAACTGTTGACTTGTGCCAAAATTCTTTAGTATCACACTAGTAGTTGTGTGAGACATGTGTTTGTACAAGAATTTATAATTGCTTTACTGTACATTTGGTAACTAGTATTAGATTTGTATTAGTAAATCAGTCACAAACTAAATTAATTAAAATATATTTTAGTGTAGGAAGTTATTGCTTTTTTGAGTGTTAATCGTAGCAGACATTTTGAATCATGGGACGGGCTAAGGATTTTATCCCACAAAAATACGTGAAATTTAAACTTTATTAAGGCACACGAGTAATTATAATAGATAGATTGCTACAATAGCACAAGATTCACGAACAGCTATGGACAGACTTAAGAAAAGTTAGGCCCAAGTCGTGTGCAGTGTGGCAGAAAAATGGTATGCACAGCTCGAGGTAAAAGAAAGATTAGAAATATTTATATAGAAAATCGGAAGGCACCTAGAAAACTAATTACTCAGTTGGTCAACAATGTTGAAATTCACATATCAGAGCGGGCAGCTCGTCGTATACTACATGAATTGCGTTTCGCTTGTCGTCAACTAACTAAAAAACCACTCCTTACACCAGAAATGATGCAAAAACTGTTAAAATAGGCAAAAGCACATCGAAGTTTGACTGTAGATGATTGTAAAAAGGTATAGTGTACTTTCAACAATTTCAAATTTCACTACTTCCCATTGCAGGTTTGCTTTCCTGATGAGTCGTCCATACACGTCTTGGATGATAAGGCAACATTTGTGAGAAGGAGAGTAGGAGAAAAATACAAGGAAGACTGCATTATTAAGTAAGTAAAGCACCCATAATGGTGTGGTCAGTTATCAGCACGAAAGGAACAGGTCGACTGTACACTTTCGAAAACACTATGAGACAGGACCAATATATTAAAGTTTTAGGCAACAAAATGCTTCTACAAGCCCACGAATAGTTCGCAGCTGATGATTTTATATTTATGCATAATTCAACTGCTTCCCACAAAGCTAGACGTATAACAAATTTTTTAAATAATAATAAAATCACAGTTCTAGACTGGCCAGGAAACTCTCCCGACCTTAATCCCATTGAGAACCTCTGGGAATTGGTTAAACGGAAAATATCAAGAAAAGTAATTACAACTAAACCGCAATTAATTGAGAGGATGATTGAAGTTTGGCATCATGATGTAATCATCATACAAAACTGCACGGTGTGCATCAAAAGCATGCTGAGAAGGGTGGAAGCCGTGAGAGCTGCGAAAGGAGGTGTTACAAAGTATTAAATAGTTAAGGATATCTGTTTCTTTATAAACTCAGCATTGTTACTAATGTGTAACCTTCATTAAAATGTATATAATAAACCTAAAAATGACTCACAACCTTTCGTTTTACTTCAAATAATCAAAAATATCTTGTTTTTTGTAAGTGACTCTAATAATTTGGCGACCTAGTGTATTTGTTAACTTTAGTTTTTACCATTATGTCCATTAAATCTGCAATAATCGAATGAGGTAACACACAATTTTATTTTAAAAAAGCTATTAGATATTTTTGTCTCCACAACTTACAGGAATTTTTCTCAGGATGGAACTATAATCAATATTTTTCATTTCTCTAGTAACATATATGAGTATTAATATTAGCATTCTTGTTTCAGGTTAGTTGGGCCAAATGAAATTCTTGAAAGCAGCAGCTGTAAGTACTAAAGAAATTTAAGTAGTTCTATAGAGATTATAATAAAATACTTAAATTGCATAAAGGTAATATGACGTTAATAAAATTTCGTTTAAAACAAAACAATTACAAGAGCTGTAAAAACTCTTAACGGAGATGCAATAAAATAAAGGCTAAAGCAGCTACCCAAATGTGTTGTGTTTCAGTAGATTTTATATCAAAATATACTTATTAATATTTACTATACTTTCCTACATACAAATAATTTTGAAACGTTGCATAGCTGTTGTAAGTGTTGCCATGTAAATAAATAATTACTGTTATCGAGTTTTATGAATATTATTAACTGAATTTGAATTTATAAAAGTTTATAGTCCTAAAAAGGGCAAGAGTAGGCAGTAGAAAAAAAAATAGATACAAAGTAACTAACTTCTGGTTTCAAAGTTATCAATTATTCAAGTTTAAAATCAACATTTAAAGTTTACTTCAGTCTAAAATTATCCTTTTGATACAATAGCTTCCATTTTATTGGAAAATAATAAAAAATGAATTTAGGTTCATTTTATGACATGATTTGTCATACAGACCTGTAAAGCGATAAAACTAACTTTAGGAAACGCATTACTGTGCTCGGTATAATTTTAGTATAAAGAAAACGTTAAAGCCATACTATAAATCTAAAAAGATAGTTTTAAAATGTACATTTTGATTTTTATTAACTTTCAAAGTAAGTTACAATGTTGTTTCAAAAATTACTACCAGCTGCCAGAAATGAATTAGATTTTATTTACACATACATTCAATAGACTGTAAATCGTTAAACTAAATTTCTATACGTGACCTTTAAATTAAAAATTTGTCAGGCTTTGTATGTATAACGTTTTAGCTTGTGAAATATAGATTAAATCTGGGTAGCACACCCTAGGGAGATGAGCTTTTCGATCAAATTAAATATATCTGAACAAACCTATTTAATTCACATAAATAAATTTCAAATTACGAAAAATATCTATAAGATGAACGTCTATATAGGAGATATAAAATAGTATTTCAAATGTGTGGATATTTTAATATCGATGTTTAACCAATTTGTATAATAGAAAACAAACGGACCTGGCATGCAATATACACAAATATTTGTAGATTAAGAAAACGATTGTCAAAATTAATGCAACATTGATGTAATTAATTTAAATAGTAAATATAGAAATTAGTATCGAAGTAATTGGCCTAAAATACAGCTAATTAGATTAACAAGGTCCTTTGAGTATCAATAAAATGTATCGGCGGGGTCCAAATAATAGAAATGTAAAACATAATCGCTACTCCAAGAACGCCGAACAAAATGCATATATTTGGATCTAACGCTATCAGCAACAACCTATTGAATTATTTATATCATACGAAATCAATCAACGTGGTATAAAACTCTAGAAAATGGTAGCCTCAGATTATTTTCACTTACTCCTTGTTGCTCCTCACGCTTTTATATTCCCTTCTCGGGGAATACAACGTTCTATTACTTCACTTTGAAAGCTCATATTTCATAATCAGTCGACTTAATTTTTATGGAAGTTTTACAGTTTAGCAGGTAGTTATTTATTGTTGGATTTTATAAATTTCAGCTTTCTTTACAAAACATTTTTAGAGATTCTGTTGATTGATTTAAAAAACGATTGCCATAACTAGGAGGTTTTTCGTAATTCTTAGCTTGTGAGTGATATAAATAAATGAATGTGTAATGAAATTATACGAAATTTGGAATTATGGCGCTGAAATCTGTATAAAGAAATTGCATATAAAATATTTTAATTGCTTTTCTTACTTTATCTGTTTATACAATAAGAATAAACCTAGGTGGTTTCTTCTCAGAGACAGGACATGGAATTTTCCATTTTTTATAAGATATAACTAAATAATTCAATAATAATTGGTTAATTGCTCTGCTCGAAGCATATTTAGTTACTTGGTTACTAGTTAAGGTGCTGGTAATATTATAAAGAACAATCAAATTGCACTCCTATTCATTACAAGCATCGAGCGGCAACAATAATTATAAACTGATGTTAATTATTGAGAAATTAATTTTTAAGTGTCATTTCAGAAAGTAAAGTTTTTCATTTATTAATTCGTTCCCTTAGTGCTAGGTAACTTGAAATTAATTATTTTTCAAAAATCGAGTTTTAAGTTTCTAGATGCAAAAAATACGTTGGAATCGGTTATCGGATTTATTTTTCTTATAAGTTGTTAGTAATTCAGAAAAGTTTAAAACTTTTTGTAGTCACAGGTCACAACACTTTATTTTTCGCAAATTTTTGCTTAAATACAACATATCCAGTTATAGAATTACAAAATTTAGAGTAAAAACAAAAACATCTAGTTTCTTATTTTAGTAGTAACTACTGCTTTTATCAATCAAAATAAGCTTATAGTTTATAAATGTAATAGGCATACGTATGAAGGCGGTCTGATAAATAGCCGGCTTGAACATGAGAAAACAACTTTTTCTTCAAAATTTCATTTTATTTCCCGGCATAGTCTCCTTTTAGCTCGATACACTTGGTCCAATGTTTTCCCAATTTCATTAGGCAATCCTTTTTGCACGCTTTATCAAGTCCTCAAAAATATCAGTTTCGCATTCAATTTCCTCATTTGATTTGAATCTTTTTCACCAAGCCATTTTTTCAGATTTGGGAACAGGAAGTAGTCACGGAGGGCTAGATCAAAAGAAGATGATGAATGCCGAAGCAATTCGTAACGCAGTTCATCCAATTTCTGTTAAGTTTTCCGTGATGTGTAAGTTGGTGCGTTGTCTTGATGAAAAAGCACGTCATTTTTTGCCAAATTTGGGCGTTTTTTCTTTATTTCAACGTGCAATCGGTTTAGTAATGCCACATAATAATCTCCTGCGACTGTTTTTTACGTTTTAAAATAATTGATGAGTATTACATTACAGCTGATGCACCCACTTTTGATTTCTTCAGTGCACTTGAACCAAATTCAACCCATTGTTTTGTTTCAGGTGTGTAGTGGTAGATTTATGTCTCATATATGGTTATGAATGTCCCCAAAAATGCATGTGAATTACGTTAAAACATCGCCAAACATGCTTTGAAATGACCACACGATTGCGTTTTTGTTCGACAGAAATGATATACATTCGGTGATCAGTGGCGCTCTCTTGGAAACCGGCTAATTATCAGACCGCTTAGGGCAGTCAAATACAATCTGTTGGTAGGCTGTATGCAAATTTTTAGCCCTATATCTCATTTAGTTTTTGTTTGACAGCCTAAAAAAGCGAACAACTTGTGATTGTGTTAAAATAATGCATAAAAACGAATTTCGTGCATTGATTCAGCATTATTTTTTACGTGAAAAAACTGCGAAAGAAACGAAGAAAAACCTTGATAAATATTATGGCATATCGTTTCCAGCGCATTTAACTGTGATTTATTGGTTTGAAGAATATAAACGTGATCGTACAAGCACAATTGATGAACGTCCTTCAGGTCGACCAATCGAAGTGATTATCGATAAAATCCATGGTATAGTTTTGGAAAATCTACGAGTGAAAGTTCGTGAGATAGCTGACATTGTGACCATCACAAAAGAACGCGTGGGTAACATTTCGCATGAATATTTACATATGCAAAAGTTGTCAGCAGGATCGGTTCCGCATTTGTTGACAATGGAACAAAACGTAATCGAGTTGTCATTTCAAAGCAATATTTGGCGATGTTTCAGCGTAATGTAGATGAATTTTTGCGTAGGTTCATAACAGTAGATGAGATATGGATCTACCGGTATACACCTGAAACAAAAACAGCATCAAAGCAATGGGTTAAAGCTGGTTCAAGTGCACCGAAGAAAGCAAAAGTGATTGTATCAGCTGAAAAAGCTTTGGCAACTGTTTTTTGGGATGCACAAGGTGTAATACTCATAGATTATGTTAAAATGTAAAAAAAAAACAATCACAGGAGATTATTATGTGGCATTACTAAACCAATTACACGTTGAAATAAAGAAAAATCTACCACATTTGGCAAAGAAGGAAGTGCTTTTTCATCATGACAACGCACCAGCTCACACATCACGGAAAACTCAACAGAAATTGGATGAGACACATTACGAATTGCTTCCGCATTCACCAGATTCTCCTGATCTAGCTCCCTGTGACTACTTCTTGTGTCCAAACCTGTAAAAATGGCTCGGTGGAAAGAGATTCAAATCAAATGAGGAAGCTGAATGGGAAACTGGTGCATATTGTCGAGAACTTGATAAATCGTACTACAGGGATGGGTTAATGAAATTGGAAAAACGTTGGACTAAGTGTATCGAGCTAAAAGGACACTACGTTGGGAAATAAAATCAAATTTTGAAGAAATAGTTGTGTTCTCATGTTGAAAACGGCCATTTATCAGACCGCCCTCGTAAAGTGGAAATTGTTGAGTACATAGAATCACACTCCATTTTACTACCTACCAGCAGAAGCATAAGGTCTATACTTTGCAAGTGCGGAATTTCTTGAACAGTAGCCGAGCACATACCAGCTTCAAATCTGTTCAGATTCTACCCTCCACATTTGTTACTGAAACATTGAGTTTGATTCACCGAATCAAGTAATGATTTAAAGTAGGTATAAAGACAAGTTCAAATTTCACAATTGACATGTTTCCCTTCAACATCTGTGCACATGAAGCAATCACCCTGCTTTGAAACGGCATTATAAATGTTTTAAGGCGCTGTTTATAAAAGAAAGCGCTATTTGTTGGGACTGAGTATAAGTAACACTGCTAATTTTTCCACTCGAATTTTCTAATAATTACTTATTTAATCTGTTTTCATCTCGAGCTCTATCTTTTGCGGCTACGTGAGCTTGATATTCAGTCTCCTTGGAATTTTTATCATTTGCAGAAGAATTGTAAGCCATGCAAACACCACATTAATCTTTGCGAGGCAGAACCCAAGATTACATTCCTCAGAGAACATTGCTATAAACAGTAGCCTTAGCTGCTGAGTGATTTTTCTATGCATTCTTTCTGAAAAATTCGTACATTATGGTTATATTAAAAACTGAAGATACATATTTCCCTTAAGTTTTCAGAGTGCACTAATTTGAAGGCATTACAGGGAATTATTTAATGCGAAGCTTTACATTCCGCAAATCTCAGGTGACGAAACTTTCTTTATATGTTTGCCTCGCTGGCCTTTGGGACTGGTATTTCTTTTTGTTCTTTTTTGCATGGCAATATCCGCTATCACTTTTCAAATATCTAAGGTGTTAATAAACATAGTTTTGCATACCTCAATTTCTCGTTATTTGTTTGCAGTAATTATACAACTGTACCTTTACCTATTGAATTCTCTTTGATGTGCCATTTTTTATTTAATTCTTCAGTGTGAATATAGACAAAATCTCGTTTTCTTTCGTAGGAGCCCAGTTAATAATATCTTCGGAAAATTAATAGCCTTTCGTTATGAGAAACTTTTACACCACTACAAGTAGCTGGATACGGATACTTCATGGCAGTGTTTGGTACGTGCTTACCTCTAGAAAAAATATAGGCTTCTCCATGCTATCTTCTTACCTTGGCGATATTTGTTTGCCATCCTTTTTCATTTCCCTTAATTTTTCTTGCCTTATCAGTCTTTACCGGTAATTCTTCCACGTCCCACAATTCGGTGTTTTTACTACTAATAAGAGCAAGTTTGCTATCATATAATTCGTTTAAGTTTGGAGTATATTCTGAGTGATCGGTAAAATAATGATCAATATCCGGTTCCAAAATTGCAGGAGAAGTACTAGAGCCAGCTTCAGACACCACAGACGTAGTACTGTGTTCATTTATCCTATTTTGACCTAATAGACAAAAAAGTTAGTTTACTAGCGAATAACTTGCTCGATTTCAGCAAAAATTTACTGGTATTATTTATACAATAAAACCATCCAAATACTTAAAAGCAGGAGCAACATAACCTAACACACTATTTTTATGCAAGATTAAAATATTAAGAAATGTACTTAAACCGACTTACTTTGTTTATTCTTTGTTTGTTTACGTGCTAATTTCAATATTTGCTTTCCTTTTGTAGCCATTTTCACATTGGTGATTTAAAAATAACTGAATAGCTTTGGTGGCGATTATTTATAACAATCTCAACTAAAAACTAAATGACAGCAATGAATGCATGTTATTTGAGTGCACAACTAGATATTTCAAATTGCATATTTATAGCATAGTTGTTTTGCCGGACTTGAAACATATCCACTACGTGCAATTAGATTTTTGTACTTTGGACTTGTAATACAACTTACCTAATGTTAGTAGTAAAAAGAGCGAAAAACATCATACGCAAATTTTGAGTTTCCAGTTCTAATATTAAGAGACGAATTGTTACCAGATGTATTACATAATGGCCGCTTATGAGATTTATATCTTAATTGCTCCAAGTTTTCGTAAGCGTTTTTAATATCAAGAATTGCTTTAACTATTATTAATTGCAATTTTACATTAAAAAGTTCCTCTGATTCAGTTAAAGCCTGTATCGTAGGGAAGTCTTATTATCTGGAAAATATTGGCAAACCTTCTCATAAAGTCTTCCTCAACGTCTAGAGACTTGTTATTAGTTTCCATGAGTTCCTTACAGAAGAAACGAACGCATAATGCGAATCCTACAATCTTATTTGCTATGGGCGCCAGAATTTTCAATTATAGCAAATTCACGATACTAAACATTAAGATTAGGCAATTATAGAAAATTCACGATATTAAACATTAAGATTAGGCAACACCGTAGCATTCAAACTCACCTATTGAGATGTTGCTTTGTTCGATTTTGTAGCTATTCTAAAAAATAAAGCAATTTTGAATATTAATAAATTTAATTAGCCGTTGTTTTACAAGCAGTTGCAGTTTTAATTTTGAGGATTGCCAATTGTACGTTACAGTTGTAAATTACAAAAAAATACAATCTTAGGAATAATTCTTTGTCTTGCTAGATACTCCTAGTTATTTGAAACTTCTTAAAGGTTTCATACGTCCGTCAAATTCATTAATCTGTAGGCTTTCCATGTTATGCTGTAACATTAAATGCATACAGTCATAGTCCGTAAAAGCGTTATAAGGGTTAAAGAAACAAAACAAAGGTCTTAAACTTTATCATTAAAATACAATGAATGATTCATCAATCAGTATAAGATATGTAATTCTTAATAGTTCTATTCATTTCAATTAAATTAATTAAATACTAGCCGCTGAAAAATAATAATTGCCTTGTTATTTGATGTTATTTCAATTTTTGATTTAATGGATAAATATAATTAATTACTTCGAGACGATAAAACCAACATTTTTAGGAGCATCTCTAATCGTAGAATTTACGTTATTAAACAGAAGGTTATTAATGCGTATTGAAACGTATGTACATCTACTAAACGACGTGATTAAACGTTCTTGAACCGATTGGAAGTTTTTCGGCTATTATAATGAATCCTTGTAAATTTTTACTTTTGGATGCTCACCACAACGTAGAGCAAAGAAATAGTCGAATATAGAATCAAATACTATTAGTTTAGATATCATGCATTGAAGATATACAAATAAATTTTAAAACGTATATTTTCTAAAACTACTTTTAAATATTGTACGACGAATTAGATACTTATTTCTAACATTTTGTGAAATTATTAAGATTAAATCTCACAAAATTCGAGAAGCATTTTTTAATCACGCTGCTTGTTTCCATGTGTTCTACCTATCTATATTATTAGAGTCCGCACCTTTCCAGAATTAGAATAAAGCGTTAAAGCAGTAGTTCTCCATAATTCAATTCCTGAGATAAAATGCTAGAATGCATGCAAAGAAAAATCGATATCAAGAAATTAGTCGTTATTAGCTAATAAAATACTAAATTAAATCAATGAGTAATCTAAAGTCATCAATTTGAATTAGATAAAAATGAATGGTTGCACGCTATAGTCAATTATTTGACAATAAATTGGTATTCGTTAATCAATTTCCTCATTGTTCTGTTATGATCTCATTTATTTAAAGAAATAATAAATATTCGTAAGCGCTTCTAAAATTCTTGTGTGTGTGTTCCCAAATAAGTGATAGATGTTGCAGGAATTTTAGACGCGCTTATACATTACGAATATTTATTACTTATTTGAATTAAATTTATTTAAATATATTGGGTGTTTCGGAATTGCACGGCACTATTTTAAGGATGTGTTCTCCAGAACGAGATAAACAAGGAAGTTCATACATATGGCTCCAACTAATTTATTACTGAAGGTTAAAGATAAATAATTCGAAGTGAATCATGTAGTCGTGAATTGCATATCGTTTATTTTTTGACAGTTGATTAAACACCTGCCATTAGTTGATTAGTAACCTGTTTTACTAGTTCATGCTCGTTTTCGTGTGAGTTAACAGTACTTTGAAGGCTCTTCAATTTGTTATTGTCATGGGA
>JAHWXV010572780.1:0-13647 GCA_024586415.1 Phrixothrix hirtus | reverse complement strand
ATAATATAAAATTTTGCTTGAAATATGTATACATCAATAAATAACCTTCAGAGTTTTCCTTTACGTGGTGCAATAGATACTATCGGCTTTAGACGTAAAACCGCTTGGTAACAATGTGCTATTTTCCCATTTAATCTGTACTGCATCTAAAACCTGAGACGGACTATAGTTCAGACAGTTTTCGTGCAGTTAAAGCCTTTGGTAAGTTTAAACTTTAGGTTTCTTGCAAAAGCCTTTTCTCTGATAATTATTAATTACTTTTTATTTTAGCAGGGTTTAATTCCATATTTTGATTTTGTTATCAAATTTTATGTTTAACAGTTTTTTTGTTCTAATTTCAATGTGGTGGAGTGCGTGTATTTAATTTACAAACGTATCTTACGATCATTATCGATTCAATTGTGTTATTAGACCAAATTTAGAATTGCTTGTCATTTTTACTAATAATTCGTTAAATCTGTAATGAATTTTGATGTTTAATAGATTTACACGTATAATTTTGAGTATTATTTGATTAGTTTAGTGAATTTAGTGCATAAATAATTTTTTTGCACTTTCGGGACTAAAACAACACTTTTAGTCACTTGTTCCCGTGGCTAAAGTGTCCCTTTTAATCTCAAGGCAATAAAATTTTACTTTAGTCCCAAGGGAGATAAAGTAAATGCAATCCCGCTCACCACTGCAGTAAGATAAAATTAACCAATCAACATTACATATTGCTGAAAGCGTTTGTATGGCGCTTCGTAAATTAAATTGAAATAGCATTGGTCGTGAAACATATATTAATATATCGAATAATCTGTCAGTTTCAAGGTCATACAATTTTACTTTCTTCGACTTTTTTGATTTTAAATTTTTCAAAAGTGCAAAAAAAATGTATATACCTCGGGAGTAAGGGTGCCTTATAATCCTTATAATCTCTCGAGATTAAAAGAAGCACTTTAGTCCCTTGGTATATAATATACTATTATTTCAACAATAGTTCTTTTACTAATGAAATTTTAGTATTCATACTTTTATTTCAGTAAAAGTACAATTACTTTATTAATGTAAACAATTATTTATGAGGGATGAATGTTTTCCACAACAACAAAAACAGTTAAAGATGATTTATAATAATTAAACTGCATTCAAAATGAAGTAAATTGATTTTACTATGCATATATGTATATTACTTTTCTACAAAATTATTATTTAATGTAAACATTTCTTGAAATCTTCAGCCCATTTTCTGAATCCATCTAAGAAGAAGACGTAGCCTGCTTCTGACTAACGTATTTAGAACAATTTAATTTCTACATCGGATGTAAGATATTTGGCTCTCAACTTCTTTTACAATTTTGGACTATACTCAGGGTGTGAAACAATCACAACGCGCAGCTTCTAACCGTTTTCAACGTTACTCAACTGATGTGGAGCTTTCCATTGTTATAATGCAAAAAGTCCGTCTTGCTATATGGGTACGTTATTTTAGTGCAGCAAGGTTGCATAACAGCTTTGCTATTCAATTGTTGTTCTATTTGGAATATATTCTTTGTGAATAATGTCCATCGCTTTTTGTGATAAAGGAATTTCAGATCCCCTATAGGAGCAGAATCTTAATAACAATATTTCATGGATCGTCTCTTATTGTTGAAGGTATAATGAAAATTATCTCCTTCTTGTCTACATTTATCCGGGAATTGCTGTTCAAGTTGTTTAAGTTCTAATGTGCAGCTGCCGTGAAATATCCCTTCACTTAATACGTAGGTTTCTTGAATCATAACATCTACTTTGTAATGACTTTTACCATATGTTACAGATATTGATCGTCCACAACTTGCTACGTTCAATCCTCAGGTTCATATTTTCTCATCCATATACCCATTACAGAGTCTTTAAACGTCTGTGAGAACTTTGGTTGAAATATCAAAAACTCAATAACTGCGCGCTACTTTATTTGTAAGGGGTATTCGCTTTAAATTATCACTATTTATTAAATGTAGCAGTCAGGAACCTGAACTGAAACTAGTTGATTGACTATTGAGCACAGTATAATATTCAGCTTACAACTTGATTCTATTACATTTTTATCTTCGAAATACCGTAAGAGATCTTGCTTATCACCCTACCCCTGCAATATTTAGCTTCTACAACACTGGCCTATTTCAACGAAGTTTCCTAGTTTTCCCAAATTCTACCTTAGATCGTCAGCAGATATATAAGTAGTTAAATTAAGTGCTAACTTTGCTGATTTCCCGAACGTTTTGTTAAACTATGGACGTCAGCGACCTATATCCTATTTTCTATGAACTTTTACATCAAAAAATGTTTGCTAACACCTCGCACATTATTACCTTAACTTTTTAAAGTATTTGTGTCTATTTGCAACTTGAATTGTAATAGATAATCAGTCGCCTTTATGTGTTTTGTGCTTATTAATTTTTCTATTGTAATGAAGTCAAAGTAAAACAACTGAATATATTTAAACATAGAAATAATGATTTTTATTCTCCGAAATGTTATATTGTGTTACAAATACCATAACACAAAAGTGACATTTTATATTCGTAGTTATTTTACCTAAACCCGGTGTGATGAAACGATCTTTGATCATACATTGCTTCTGACTGATTTGTCTTGTAATTTCGTACTACAATCCTTTACATCAAATTTTTACTGCAGCTATTTTGCTGTTTTGATTTACATTATGCGAGCAAGTGTTATGTACGGGGCCTGATCACTTTGCTCTGTCCCTGACTCATTTATACGCCGAAGTAACTATTTATTTTCACGTAAAGTAGTCGGTATGTGCAGACAAACACTGCAAAACTACAAGTTTGAACCTGGTAGCGCTTGTATGGAGTAGACGTCTGACTTCAAGCGAGTTACATATTAGTAGTGAAATGTAGCGTGTCGAGCAACGAGCTGCTATTAAGTACCCGCAATTAAAACAAATGACTCCAACTAAAATTTACCAAGATCTAATGGATAAATTAGGGGAGTCTGCAGCCTCATATGACATAGTTAAAAGATGGTGCCATGAGTTTAAATGTTGTGGGCAATCGTGTACACATCAACATGCAGGTGGAGCGTCCACAACTGTCACTGCCCGAGCTGGAAGATCGACGAGTGATCATTAGTCAAATAGTTGAGGATACAGATCTATCATATTATGTGGTACATAATATAATTACGAAGGAATTGGAGATGAAAAAATTGTTAGCAAGATGTGTAGCACGAATGTTAACCGATGCCCATAAGCAGACACGAATAGACATTTGCAGCCGCCTTTTGACATGGTATAGACAAGAAAAAGAGAATTTTCTTGCCCAACTTGGAATCATAGATGAATCGTAGATTCATCACTATGATGTAGAGACAGAAATGCAAAGCAAAGAATGGACACATAGGAGCTATGCGCCACCGAAAATAATTACAATGCAACTATCGGCAGGGAAGGTCGTCCTAGCCGTGTTTTGGGATGCCGAAGGTGTAGTTTTAGTACTTCCTACGAAAAGGGGCCACAATTACACGTGCTTATTATGTTAAACTTAATTTCCAAATTGCGATAGTCAATTTGTTAAGATTCGCATCTTAACAGAAACTAGAGTTGAGGGACATGCAGAATAAAGATGAAATCTATAATTTTTAAGCTTAAATAGGCATAAATAAGGCTTTCTAAATATATATAGATAATCTCTAAAAGGGAAAAGATTCAAAACCAAATTTTATAATACAAATTAAAAGGTCATATCACAGTTCAAATATGTTGGTAATGAATTACAAGTCATGCAAACCAACTAAAGCGGGTCAGCATACAGATGCAATAAATAAAAGGCAATAAATTGTAATCAGCAAAAACTATCTGTGTCATTATTTGCGTAATAAATGTATATTATTAACGAAAATACCTAAAATTAAGATAAAAAATAGACATAACACCACGGCCAAAATTATAAATTAATTTAAAGAAAAATCGAACGCAATAAGCGCTTTAAATTCAAATTAAATTAAGTAGAACTTGGAAAAGAACAACTTTATATAATTGACAATTAACAAGTATTGCAAAAATGGTAATTACCAAAAAAACCGTACTTTAAACCAATGTGTCACAATTAACAAGTGTATATAAAGATGTATTTTTTTAACTATAAACGCGCCGTGAATCTAAGTTATTATATTGATTACTCCAAACCCCTTTCAAGATTTAAAACCTATCAAATAGGGTGGTTGGGGCTGTTCATCCCCTTGAAAGATTCTTCAAAGCGTCTAGAGGAATTAATAAACACCCATTGAAAGTTCCAAGGCTTTTTTTGGTTTTCATAGTTGTTGAGACTGCCTACTCCTTTCAAAGGTCAACTAATTCTTCATAAGGCGTAATGTTGCGGACAATAACCACTCTCAATAACACAATTAAAGAAAAACGTAGGAGAGAATTGCGCAAAGGTGCATTCTTGCATCAGGATAACGGACCCAGTCACACATCCACCATTGCAAAGGCTGCAATGGCTGACACAATCTTTGAATTGATGGAGCATGTACCATATTTGCTGGACCTAGCTCCCAGCGATTACCGACTGTTTCCGAAACTTAAGGAACACTTGCGTGGAACCCGATTTTCTTCAGATAATGAGGTGATATGTGCGGTAAATCAGTAGTTTACAGAGGTTGAACAATCTTTTTTCCAAGAGGCTTTAGAAATGTTAGAACATCGATGGGACAAATGTGTTCAACTCAATGCGGGCTATGTTGAGAAATAAGGGTCACATATTTGAAATATTTTTACTGTAAGTAGGTCAGGGGTTGAGCAAAGGGACCAACCCTCGTATCTCCGTTGAAATAAAAATGAAAACAAGATTAATATCTGGATACACAACCATTCCTAGAAGAACAATTATATTCTCTTGTAAAACGATTTTGTAGTTTGTCACCCGAACATAAGCAATCTTGGCTTGACAAATCCTATCAGGTATTCATTTATAAAGAACTTTGCTAAAAACTTATATCATAAGTACCGATCTTATAGATTTTTTAATCTTTGTTTCGGTAATTAGCTTATCTTCATGGCTGGGTAAACATGACTGACGGTTTAATTAATTTTACCTGGATGAACTAGCGTTTTTGCATATATCTCGTTCAGGTATATGTCTTTTACTAGATGAAATTAGACATAACTTTCTGATGTACTAGTTTCTATCCATGTCGGTTTGAAAGCTTCATCTGAGGTTAGCCTGATCGTTGCTTAGAGCGTAGGCCATTGTATCTTTGTGAGAGGGTTAAAGCCAGAATTTTTGAGTAGTAGGTTTTTCCCGTTCTACTAATATAGGCTTATTTATAACAGATAACTATTTGAAACAATCAAAACACCTTTTATATCTGGTACATTTGATGATTTTAATAATTGAATCCGCTAAGGTATTATATTTTATATATTCTAACTTACTTAACCTTGGCGCCATACCGTGACAAACATTAATATTAATTACACTCCGAGTCACCGGCGACTTCCAAGTATTAGAAATTGTATTTAATAAAGTATTGAGTGAAATATTTCTAGAAATACTTACTTATTTAAATGTTGAAAACAAACCAAAATTAATTAAAATAAAAATAATAAAAAATAAGATAATCTAATTTATGTGATGTCTTTACATTGTTCACAAATACTTACTGTATATTCCCTACACGGGTTTTTGGTATACTTAAAACATATAATTCGTCTCTTTTTTAGGATAAAATGTACAGCGACTTCGTCGTACATTAGTTTTACCAGTGACTCCTCATTAACATCAATAATTCCTCGGATGCATATACAAAATTATCGGGCAATTAATTAAAAATTGACTCGCGTTTTTAAATGGTCTCCTATGAGGGAAAAAGGTAACCATTTTAGAAATCTCGTCTTCTTAATTGCATTACTAAATAATAAGATAGTTGATACCAGCGATGTCCAACATATCATAAAAGACTCCCAAAGGCCATCTCCGAATCTTTCTTGCGACGGTTTCAGAATGGTAGAGCTGATCAAATGTATCAACCACACCTTTAGTACTAGCGTTGATTAGTATTATTTCAATTTTTTCGATTCCTCGTCAACCATTAGCTGGTTGTGAATTATTGACTTCGAGACTACACATCAATTTTTTCTAGGTACAAATGAAACTAAAGTTAATATTTTATCAAAAACAAATTAAGAAGTAAGATCCGTTTACGTTTAGTTCCAAGCAACTATGGCATTCCAACCATAGTAAGCTGTTTGCTAATGAAATGTTTAGGAAAGGCGTAAAAACTAACCTAATTGTCTAATGTTACATTTCGACTGTTCCTTGTATCCTCTGTTAGCTGCTAGACATATTGCAATGATGTTGGTTGACCAGACTTTCTAGCTTCCATTCCAATATATAGGATTTCTAAGTACATATAAAAAGTATTCGGATCACATGTTATATTCTTTATTCCCTACTTGCTTGGTTTACTAAGAAAGTACATTTTGAATGGGCATCTACCTCTAAAGCTGAATAACTGTTCGTACATCTTACATATTCAGTTGGAACAAAACTTGAGCTACAGTTAAGAAAAGAACTAGGTATTCTACAAGTCTCAAAGTGCAGCAAACTTTTCGGTAGTAATGCGTTCACTTCTCGTAGATTTATCTTAGAGAACTGATTAAAAATTCGAAACTTTTTTACTCATTGTTCCTTTAAATTATAGTGGTTTTGAAACTTTAATCGGATATCTAAAATTGTAACTTGACCATTCCCCTTACATGTAATAAAGCAAATACCGCGCGTAATTCTGTCACATTTGTAGTAAGCCAGTCCTTTAAATTTTATTTTCTGCTTTTCTATTTCTTCATTTGTGTAGTAAACAATTTTATCCGTTATTTTATTTGTTATAAGTTATTTTCTAAGCCTCTTTTACCATGTTTACTTTTTTTGCTTTACTTTTCGTGCCCGTTAAATGAATAACGAAATTTGTTTAAGGTGTTATTGAATTTTTGACTTAACTGGTTTTGTATAGTATTTTTGTTTATTTTTACCATATAATACATTTGTGTCCACGTTATTTTCTTCTATATATGTATCTGCATTTACCTCATCCGCCACTCTATTATCTTCTATAAGATCGTTCTCGAACTCACTTTTCTTTATTCACGTGCTAAGTCACCATCATACTGCTCAACTCTTCCCAGTAATAATGTAAGTCTCTGCCTTATGTGGCATTATTAAGCTTTAAAATAGAAAATACTTATAAGTTATGACAAATAAAAGTAAAAATATCATCTTACTTATAAAAAATAAATATTTTCGTAAATCACACTGTGAGGTTATTAGTTCAGTCAAGGAATAGGGGGAGAATTTTTCTCTTGTGGAATGTTGGGAGATAAAAATTCTAATTCGGGAAGGAGGATGGAAACGGTGCGTCGTACAATAAAAAATATTCACTACGAAACAAAAGCTAATTATATTTTCTACAATAATGTTTATATTCATTTTCTTTCTATATGTTGTAGTTTCCGAGATATTCGGCTGGAAAGATTGATAATTTTCGAAGATTTTTTTGCCTCAGATTTCTTGTCAATCTTGCCTTTGTGACTTCTCTCAGCATTATATTTTACAGAAAAGTCGCCACAAAGGAGGTTGTAGAGTAGTAAATTTCCTTCGAAAATTTGTATATATTTACTAATTTATCTTTGACATGTTAGAATTTACAGCAATTTGAATTTATCATACAAATGTCGTGATCTCAACAAAACTCAACTTTCGTTATTATCGTTATTAAGTATGTATGAAAAAAACTTCATTTTAAGAAAAATTTCCTACTCTAGGCAAATTGTAGTTGTAACAATTTGAATAATTAATTAATTATTAAATTCGAAAATCGAAGACGCGGGAAGAATTGTAAGGTAAGAAAAGAAAAGTTCAAGTTTATTTTGAAAAATTAAAACTTTTTATTAAAATTAGAAGAAAAATGATTTCATAATATTCACCAAAAATGTAGGATGAAAACAAATTATCTTGGTCTGAGCCTTTTGAAGCATCCAACTCCAAAATTGATGGCAGCAGAAATTGTGAACACGAATTGCCGTTTTCATTGAATTCAGAGACCATAGAAGATGTTGGCAGGAGTTAATCTTCGGTATCATCCTCGTTTATTAATATAGGCACTCCGTTTAAACAGTTCCCTTGGCAGTTGCTGTATAAAGCGGAACAATTCATGGAAACCTGCTCACAGCTACATCTGGAACTACTGAATTCTTAAATGCATTTGCAGAAAAATAAGTTCAAAATCGCTTTTGGTGCTGCTGAGTTTTTGGGCAGAACCAGAGCTAAATAGTTTGCCTTGTGAACCCAACCCCGCAACTCTGGGGCATTTGGTTTTCCAACTAGAGTTGCACCTGATGAAATGAATGCTCTTTTATTGCTCCCTCGCTCGGTGGAAGTGATGAGATATGTAGTTTCATATTTTCCGCGGATGCTGGAGTACCGTACCATTTTAGCATGCATAATTTTCCAGCTTCCGTAATATCAGCAGGCGAGGAGGACGATTTGTGGAACCCTTCAGCTGCTCTTCGAATATCAAGGTGTTTTTGGTAAAGTTTTATAAAACTAAGTTTACTCTTCCGAAATGCTGCAGATGTTTAATCGCACCCAGTAAAAGCATGTATGAACAGAACTTGTTTCAGTCCTAGCTGTTGCATTGGGTGGATGGAGTAAATATGTGTTGTAACTTTTTCCCTACCTGGTTTTATACATAAAACATGTCAGGTCGACATCTTCCCCAGTGACAGCCACATTGGATCTTTCTGATCTGCAGTGTTGAATAGCAGTACGTACAATCAGCACATCAGCATCGTGCAATACTTGTTGCGTTGTGATGTCGTTTTCGTGGAGTATAGACATCAGTAAGTTAACCAGTCTAACTTTATTTAGCTGATTGGAGAGGAATACTTCTTGATGCACTGTAATTTCGGTGTCTGAATTGAAATGAATGTCTGCCGACTTCTTCATTCAGTAGCGTCTTCCCTGTTCTGTCGTCTTGATACTGTTCGGTAAATTATTATATTCATAAGAAACAGCTACGCATCTCCTACCGGGTAGTGGGTCTTGATGAATTTCACGTATCCGCCACAAATTGCGAAAACTGAAAATCCCCTTTGCCACATGACCTTATTTATGAGAAATCCCTCATCAATAACCAAATCAAAGTTTGGCAGATGTACGATCTCGTTGGTTGATTCAAACAGCTGGAACAGTACAGATTTTTTATTTTTCTCATACCATTTTCATTGAATAAACTAATTCGTATTGCAAAAAATCTTCAAAGTCTTCATCACTTTTTTGCTAATCGAAATCCTTTGGAAGAGATGGAAAGAGTCCTCTGCAACTAACAGAGGACAACTTGACATCTGAAAATGGCAATGTTTTATTTTATTCATTGCTTGTTTGCCACGTGTTACAGCGCCATAGCAGTTGACCATCTTACCTACCACTACGCTTATAGCTATCAATGTGAATGATTTCTTTGTGACGACTTTTCTATAAAATATAAGGCTACGGAGCCACAAGGACAAGATTGGCGAGAAATGTGAACCGAAAAAAAGCTTTCAAAAATTATCAATTTTCGCTGGCGAATATCTCGAAAACTATATCATATAGAAAAAAAATGAACATGAACATTGCGGTACAAAATTTCATTATATTTTATTTCGTAGTGAATGGTTTTTATTGTACGATACACCGTTTAGGAGTTATAAGCGAAAAACCGAAATTGACATTTCCGCCCTCCTTCCGACATGAAGCGATTGGGGTAGGGCTGGGCACTTTTAGCATTTTTACCTCCTAACTACTCCCAACATATTCCTCAAGAGAAAAATTCTCCCCCATCGGAACAATAAATCTAATAGATACGAATGAAAATTGCTGCTGAGAAGGTCCAACGTACGTTAACTATCAATATATACTCCCAATCGAAGGCAGCTGGTGTATTGAACCTAAATTTTAAATCGGCGTATGCATACATCGACCTCTGCATATAGTTGGGTCATGAGCAAGTCTACAGTGCGATTTTAGGGTTAAAATAGATTTGAAATTAATTCTTTAAATTTTTACAGTATTTGTGGAAAATAATCAAGACTCGTCATTTATTAAGTACGAGTATATTGATAATTTAACATCTAGATTATTTTCCCGGTAGCTGATCTAATGGTTACAATAATTTTCTACCTATTTAAAGTCAAACTAGTGCCTAAAATTGATAAAAAATTTAATATTTAAATAGAAATGTATACTTTAATTAAAATATTTCTTTCTGCTTTGCTAATTATCCCTTAAAGCTATGATTTGTATTAAATACCTTACTCGCAATTGCTATATGTATGATTTTGTTACGAGCAGACTAAAATGCACGCACAAGTTCGCATAATGTCGACTAGCTTCATTTTACGACTATTACAGGATCCTATAGTATTTTAAAGTTACCAGAGCTATAACACAAAGCTTCTCAATAAACTCTTCGAAATTATAACATATTAATCTAAAACTGTCTTCTACACATTTATAACAACGATATTGTTATTGAAGTGAATGTCCCCTTTGATACGCTCCCTAGATCTGTTGTATAATTACGTACATCGCTGGAACTAATTCGATTAGATGGTTTAATGACAGAGCGAATAGAGTGACCGAGCTGCTCGCGCAGTACCGTGTAATACATACTGGGTGCCAACAAAATCTGGAATGTTGCAAATGACTCAAAAACGGTTTTATTAATTTTTACGAATGTTTGCTGGTCGATACAGTACAAAAATCTAAATCTAGGGAAAGAATTTTAGTTCACGTAGTTATACAGGCTAACAGGCTAACACCTTGTATATTTTTATGGATGTTAATAAATCTCTTTAGGACAAATTCAACGATATACGGTTTATTATGTCTATCTGTCATAATTACAGATTTATTGCAAATTAAGGTTTTTATTTAAAAATTTACTTGGCCATGGTAATCTAATGACATTAAAAAAACAACCAGATTATTTTAAGAACGCCAATTGTACCAGTATCTTTTCTTGGAAGCATTTCTAAAAAGTTTTGAGGGTAAAATGGTAACTTTAAGCGAAAATGAAAAAATTCAGATTTTGAGGATGGTCAGATATGGTGACCGTAAAAGAACGCAGGAGGAGATATGCAATCTATTTAATCAACTTTATCCAAATCGACCTGAACTAACTCAGTTTGCGCATGCAGGGTGGTGAAAAAGTTTAACCAAATTGGTAGTGTTAAAGACCGACCAAAATCTGGACGACCAAAGATAGCAACTGGTGCTGATAAAGCTCTAGATATTGTAAATGATGAGCAGGATGATCCCCAGCAATCCGAAACAATTAGCGTCAAACCACCATCAGTCAGTGAAAAATTTATTTGAAAGTGAGAAAATTCGTCCTTATAAAATTCATTTAGTACAGGAACTTGCCGAAGACGACTTCGATCGGAGATCAGAATTTTGCGAACGTCTTGTGGAGACATGTAATGTTAATCTTGATTTTACCAACAATATCCTGTTTTCGGACGAAGCCACTTTTAAGTTACATGGATTTGTCAACAGACATAATTGTAGATATTGGCCTGCAGTTAATCCTCGATGCATGGAAGAAGGTCACACTCAAAGGCCGCAAAAAGTGAATGTTTGGGCAGGCATTATTGGCTAGAATGTGATTGATCCCTTTTTATAGATGGAAATCTTACATCAGAAATTTCTTTAGATTTGCTTGAGCAACATGTTTTGCCTAATTTGGAAACTCTTTATGCTGACAGGGGAAGTGTCTGGTTTCAACAAGATGATGTCACAGCACATTTCGGTTTCCAAGTTCGACAATATTTAAACGAAACATTTCCGAATCAATACATAGGTCATAGAGGTGAGATTGAGTGCAAGGTCACCCGACCTGACCCCCTTAGATTATTTTATGGGTCCATATAAAAAATAAAGTTTATAAGAACAAACCGATGAATATTGAGGATTTGAAAGCTCGTATTATAGCTGAAATTCAGAGAATTCGCCAAGATGTCATCAGAAATGTGATTCAAGAATTTCGTGACAGGCTTGCCCATTGTTTAGCTAACAATGGCAGACATTTTGAACGTTTCTTGAAATATTAATGTTTATCTTGTTTTTCTTGTTATGCTATGTTTTTTTAAGAAGTTACTTATGTGGTAAGTCGATTAAACTAAATTTTTAGATAAAAAACAGTAAATTGTAATAAATCTGTAATTTCGACAGATAGATCTAATAAACCGTATATCGTTGAATTTGTTCTAAAGAGATCTCTCAACATCCATAAAAACATACAAGGTGTTCCATTTAAAAATAAAACGTTGACCATACTTGTTACTTACCCTGTATAACTACGCGAACGAAAGTTCTTCCCCTAGATTTAGAATTTTTTACTCTATCGACGAGCAAATATTCGTAAAAATTAATAAACCCGTTTTTGAGTTATTTGCAATATTTTTGACCTTTGTGCGTTATCAGGGTGTACAAAGTATTTAAAAAAAAATGCAATAGTATTACTTTTATATTTAGACTATCGTAGTCATTTTATTTAGTATGAAGGTGCGATTATTATTCACAACTTTTTTGCTAGAAACGCATTTATTGTGTGCTTGCTTCATTCGTGATTTATGTGAAACAATCATCTATTCTAACCCATAAGAAATTTCTAGCACGTTAATTCATCCCTTCCATTATTTAAATGTTCCTAAACCTAAACAGTGGTCTTTTTTTCAGATTAGCTACAGTATACTTACATGGTTGTTGTTTTAAAGACGTCATCCTTAGCTAGCACGTTTTGCAAAACCGATGTATTGATGTGTCATACTTTGACATTCTGTTTCTACTGAAATGACACTGGTTCATCAAAGCTACTTAATACATCTTTACCTATCGTACGTTTTTACAGACCAAGAAGTGATTGTATTCCTGAAATCAATCTTGCTACCCTTTATTAGTTATTCAACCGAGTAACTCTCAAAAATTTTTGTTACTGCTATAAAGTGTTTTTGAATAAATTGGTTTTACAGTCAAGAATACTTTTCTATTATATAATAAAGTAGTTTCCACTTATCATTTTAAATAATACCCAGAGTTCAAATTTAGATTTAATCTTCTTCGTATTCACTAATATGTCGTTAATACAAAATACCAATGGTGTTCTCCTCTAATATAGATCCAAAAAAATGACAATTAGATTCTGGTGTTCTCTCTGTATCTTGTTGAAATAACAAAGCATATACTTATGTGAATTAATTGCAGTATTTTCCCCAGTATGATCAAATTTTATTTAATATTCGTCTAGTTATATCTAACCATTTTTTTGCAAAATGCTGGCGTATCAATAAAAAAATGTAGAAATCTTCGTTACGTAATCGATTATTTCTAGTATTCTGAAACTGAGAGAAAAAATTGTTTGTTAGGAATATAAAATATAGTTTACTGGTTAAAGTCATTTTTACACAATTTTTTCTTTTATATTTAAGTAAAGATAAAACCGGTGCTTTTATGTAACGCGTGTATAAAAATTTTTCTAATTAAGAGACCTATGGAAACAAAATGATGTATCTTTGCTTAATTCATACAGACATTTCCATTTTCATATTTGTCATGAGAA
>JAHWXV010572745.1:0-12836 GCA_024586415.1 Phrixothrix hirtus | reverse complement strand
TGTGTTTGTGTGTGTGTGTGTGTGTGTGTGTATGTGTATGTGTTTGTGTGTGTGTGTGTGTGTGTGTGTGTGTGAGTTGTGATAGCGCAGCACAACTTAGCACAATCGCCAATTTCGCCAGCACAACGATATAAAAGGCACATTACTCTTGAGCGCGGCCGTTCGCAACGGCATTCTATGCCCACATTTCGATGCTCTGACTATGCGATTGCCACTAGTTTGCATATATGAGTTATGTTAGTGAAGCACAACCGACAATTTCGTCAGCACAACGTTATAAAGAGTACTTTACTTTTGAGCGCAGCGTTTCGCAACGCCATTCTATATCTAAATTTCGCTGTTCTAACGATTCAATGACCACCAACTTGCATATATTAGTTGTGGTAGCATAGTACAACTCAGCACAACCGCCAATTTTGCTAGAACAACAAACAGTAATCAGTATCAGGTAGACATTTCTTTTATCAATAAGGTTACAAAATTCAAGGTTTACAGTTGACCTAACTCTACCCTAAATGATAAAACTTGTTTATAAAACCAATCTACTTATATAATGTCACGTAATCGGCTGTTTAATTATAAAAATAAACAAAAAGGGCACGATTTATGAACAGTAATTATAAACATTTTATGAAAAGTAAAATGACAAAAACTTAATACAGAGCATTTTATGTTAGATACTATTCTAGCGGATTTTAAAAATATATACAGGAGGTTAACAGGAAATATCAATTTATAAAATTAGCAAAATAAAGATTAACATATAAGTGAATTCTTAGTTATAAAATGACTTTTAAATTGAAACAAATAAATTATAAAAATGCAGTAGTTGTTTTGTTTGTAATTTCAGGCATATGATACAACTCTTGAAACACTACCTTTACCACATACCAATTGAACTGGTCTAGGCCGCAACCGAATTTTGGTATAATAATTTTCTACCAACACTGGTCCAAATTTGTTTCCTTAGATCCCATAATGCCTTCCACAAGTCTTCATAATGTGGCTTTTGATGGAACAAGACTTTCGTTATGAGCTAGTTTATGCTTCGCATATCTTGGCGATGGTGGCACAGTAAGTGACGTGTCTTCCCAACTACTGGCCCTTGCTGGTATATTTCTTCTACGCCGCTATACCTCTTTTTAAATTTGGGCGTCTTTAGCACTCCTCTGGTACATCGAAAATATTTCTGTATTATTCAGTAGTAACATTAAATCAAGCTTTGCGGGCTTCTACATAGGTTGGCATAAATGTAGTGAATGACTGTTGAATGTCCTTGACTTTTACATTTTTGTACTCAATGTGACTTGCACTATGTTTACGTTGTACTTGTTCTGGCCCTACATTCCTCCAAGTGAATCAAGTTAACTGATTCATGAGAACCACCTTAAGTCTTCCTCTGCAAAATATCACTATTCTATAGAATACATTGTTGATTCTTTTTATAGCTTTGTAAGGGCCTTAACACGATCTTTGCAATTTGGGAGATAGACCTCGTGGTCGCTGAAGTTGGTACAACCAAACTCTCGGTTTGAAAATTACAATATAGTGGAATTTCATTCAAATGCTGGTAATCTGAATGTTATTGCGAACTCTCTGATGTGAATTTAGGTCCCTTCGAAAATCTTCAGCGTATTCATTTCCACCTTCCTCCTCCTCTCCTGACCTGCCACTAGGCTTCAAATCACACGGCAATCTAATTTCATCCAACACTCCAGTTGGAGCCTCTCCTGTCGTCTCGTTTAGCGCGGATCGACATACCATCAAAAATAAATGTAAGAACTGGCCTTAACCTCTCTAATGGTCTAAGACAACTTTTGACAAATATTTTCCCATCGTTTGATTCATACATTCCACCATTCCGTTTTATTATGAATGAGAAGGACAGTTGCTTTGGTCTTGCATACTTTCAACAGCTGGCAGAGACTTTGAAATAAGGTTGACTTATAATTCCTTCCTTGGTTTTAATGTAGCTCCAATACAATTCTAAAACGGCCAAACAGTCCTTTCACCAAAGTCTTAGCCTAATTGCTCTTGATTTGGCAGAGCGAATGCTTCGGTTCATTTACTAAAATAGTCAATTAAAACTACAATGTATTTGGTTCCCGGTTCTGTTTCCGTAATTGGACCTGCTACATCAAAATCTGCTCTGTTAAATGGGCTACCCACATTATATTGCCTCACCGGTGCTTTTTGCCTCCCCAGTAGATCGTTTCCAGGGGCGCATAGTATACATTTTCGACGCCACTACTTAACATCATCGCCTCAGGTTTTCCAATAAGATCATTTACGGATCTTTTCCAAAATGTTCTTTACTCTTATATGCCCTCTTGATTGACGATAATGCAGATATCGTAAAACTTTTGCTAGCCTGTGCTTCGAAACCAACTGCACTCGTCTTTAATATCCACCATAATTCTCCAGGGACCTCTTATAAAGGTCATCATGAACTTGTAAAGAATCCCATTGAGACCAACATGCTGTAATAATGAAATTCAATGAGGTCACCTCTTCCCAGCCTGATATTTGGCCTTAATCCTTCTGGATTCTTAAATCATAGTAGCTATTTCAACGCTACGTGATATGTTCTCAATAAGGAATTTCGTCCATAAAGGTATTTATAAAGGTGTTCAGCAGCCTTAATCATCGCTGGTAATTCTTTCTGCGTAACATAATAGTTCCTTTCAGATTTAAACAATGCTTTGGTAAAATATCCAATTACTAATTCTTATCCATATTGCATTTACGATATCACTCTGCCCATTTCGCTAGCGTCAATATCGAAGACAAATCTTCGCTCTATTCTAGGTTAACTAAGTATTTGTGCAGTTACTAATGTTTGTTTAAGTGTTTCAAATGATCCCTGGCAGCTATTCTTCCATAAATACAGTTGATCTTCTTTAGTAAGTTTCTTTAGGGATTTTGCGATGTCTGCAAATCTATTTAAAAATCGACGATAGTAACTGCATAGCCCCACGAAGCTTCGTAATTGGTATTTATCTTTTAGTTGTGACCTTTCTTGTACAGGCGAAATTTTCTCCGGGTCAGCTATGACGCTTTTTTCAGAAATTACATAAACAAAGTATTTCACTGGACTAAGCTGCAGATAAGCACATTGCAGCCTCTGGAACACTCGTTCAAGATTTTTAAAGTGTACATCGAAGGACTTTCTGATAATTATGACATCGTTTAAGTGTATTTGTCAAAACAATTCTAGCAGGGTCGGTTCCAATTGCCTTCCAAACGTGGTTGGTGCATTGCGCAACCAAAAAGGAATCGATATGAACTGCCAGAGATTAGTTCCTGTGGAGAATGCTGTCATTTTCCAATATTCAGGCTCCATAGCAACTTGCCATTATCCACTTTTCATGTCTAGAGTAGAAAACTATTTGGAGCCGGAAAACGCATTTAAAGTGTCGTCAATTCTAGGTATACGATAACTGTCTACCTTGGTGATATTATTTAAGCGACTGTTATTTACATAAAATCTAGTGCTACCATCTTTTTAATAAGTACAGCTGGCAATGCCCAAGAACGGATGGACAGTTTATTACCTTTTCGGGTTTCTTTCGTTTGGATAAGGTCAGCTTCTTAGGGTAAGATCACCTTTTCTGCTAGGATTATTTCTATTGCGTGGTCATCACATCGACTAACGGGTATCTCTCCGTCATCAGCCCATATGATGCCATTCGTCAACTTAAGGCGAAGCTAAGCTCAAACATATACGTAGCTGTGAAGATAATAATCTTTCAGTCCCGACAATGTTTGATTTAACTATTATCTTCGTTACTCTTGTATCCTGCGGCATTGGCCAATTCTTCCCTGCGATTATTATCCTATAATATAAAAAATATCCGGTTTATGTTTTGATGTCACTTTGACAGTGACTGTTGAGATAAGACCAGCAGATATTGATATTCGTCCCTTCACATCAATCCTTTCTAGCTTTTCTGGTGCAATTTGGCAATTTTTCTGTATTATGTCCCCATTTATCGCACATTCAACATCTTGATTTACGTTCGGCCGGTATTTTTACTTTAATTATTCTTAAAACTGTTTATTCCAAACTCTTAGCGCTAGATTTGGCTACCTTAATGACACGAACATGAACGTGGCCCTTCGATGCTTGTTTAGTCGCTTCAAATTGTACTGCATGAGCTAATGCACTCGCAACGTGACGAGGATATGCTACTCTAAGTGCCTGTTGTGTCTCGGAATTCCGAAGACCTACAATTGTTTGTATACTAATTTGTTCAATAAAACTCTCTAGAGGCATTCGCTATGCTAATCTCACTAACCGTGCCTTTACATTTCTTTTCGTACGAAGATTTAACATAGATTAGTTAACAAAACTTAGGGGCTTAGTGAATATACTGAATTTTTCGATTATGACAGCTTAAACTAAAAATATCACGAAAATTTATTTAATATTTTATAGTTGAATTATCACTTAATTTTATTAAAGTCTACTTAAATTATGATATCACACTATCACCTGAAATCGCCGATGGTCGGATTTGGTCGAACATTATCGGTTAGACAATAATATGAAGCAATATGCTGAGAACACGAATCGAATTTGTAACTGAATTGTAAAGTTTCCCATATCTTTAAATATTTATTTTAATGTCTATTAATACTAAAGTGAATTATTACGGATATTAAATGAGTATGAATCTCATTGATACACATATTAATTCTGTGTTAATAAACGCTCCGTGATTTTGTAGTGAATCATGCTGTTAAAAATGATTTGTTAGTTTAACAAATAGAAATAACCGAGGATAATTTAGACAGAAAGCCTAACAATTTCATGCTCCTTATAATTTATATTTAAATCATGAATGCTTTTTAAAGTAATAATAGTGTAATTGGAATAATTTGAGGCTAGATTGAGAAGGAGTTAATTGCCTTATTTAAAATGATTAAATTTTATTTAAACTTTAAAATTTAATTTGATTTAATTAAAATGGGGAAGCCGTTTAATTTTTCTCAATGATTCAGAAATTTTAAGATCGTTAGTTATGATGTGATAAATATTGATTTAATCGTTTAAGAAAAACGTCAATCCTACCCCATATACAGAAGAATTTCTGAACTTAAATATGAAATTTTCACTCTACTTATCATTATTTATTTCTATCGCCCTTTTAAAATTTGATTTTAATAATAAATTCGGTTAACTTTAAATTCAGTAGTAGATAATCGTATCTCTTGATTCTATTAATTTCACAAATCATTTGGGATCAAATATCTTCATGTTATAGTTATAATTAAAACACCTTAATTGTTAATTAATAACTGAAACGTATTCTAAATTTTAACTTACTCTTCATTATTGGTTTAACTTTCTCATTACTTACTTACAAAATTCATTTACTTTATAATACAATCTCGGCAACGATTTGCAAGTTCAATATTTTTTAAAATGTTAGAAAATTAAATGTCGTGTATGGCTTAAAAATTAATTTATCTTTTGGTAAAATTAATTTACTTTAATAACTTATAATTAGCTAAATGTGCGATACTAGGAGTATACATTATAATACTTTGGACTTTAATTATTTGTAAAACGTATTCCATTCATTAACAATGTAACAAAATTAGGAACGACATTTGTGATTTTCCGTAGCGATTTCATGCCCTAGATCGAATTATCAGCTTAAATCGATCACGTTTTCTGGATTACTGTAAATTATTCTAGAATATATAGCTTTGATATAAGTAGATGAATCATAGGTTAGTTAGTGAATTCTAGTGTTACTATTAATATGTAAAGATAAATTGTATTTCTACGTACCTAATAACATTACTTGTAAAGTGTAAAAGAAATTAGTGAATCGAAGTATATAATTAAATAACTTGCGAGCTTTGTTATAATAATTTTTGATTTGAGTGTAAATGTATAGTGTTAAGTTCCTAGCAATTATTAAATACACTTATTAGTAATTTCGCATAGGTCCCAAAAAATTCCATTTTAACGGAAATTTTTATGAGTCCTAAATAATTTTAGTTTCGTAGAATTAATGGTAAGATAAATTAGAATTTGCCATAAAATACAACATTTTACAATAAACTTGAGTAAAGGGTTGCAAAAAGACTACAATTAAGAAGGTTTAAATTTGGTTTTTTTTGTTTTTATTTTATTATTACTAATGATATGCTTAGTTTAAGTCTCATTGGGCACAGGAAAACTATAGTTCTGTTACCATATCAACCAACGCGAGCATATATAAGCCTTCCAAAGAAGGAAAACAATTGTCTTTTTCGCTACAAGTCAAGTGTAATTAGTGTGTGTCTTTAAAAGTGATCTCGCATATTCACAAAATGACCGAGTTGCATCTCTCTTTTTGCCGCTGTGCCAGCAAATCGACCAGATAAATTAACCAATCCAGTTAATTAAATAAGAAATTTTTATCTGATACAAGTTATCAAATATACTTCGATTAAAATTCGCATTGTATAAGTTACATGCGTATTTAAAAACGCAAGATGTCATAATAATTAACAACAATTAATTATTCAAACCAATCAACTTACATCGAGAATCACAGTATGTAACTTAGCCATTCAAAATACATAAGTTGGTATACAACGAACTTATCAACTAGAGGGTAAAATGAAAGTGCAAGTGTTTGAAACTAGATTATTGTAAACCTCCCAAATCTATTGTTTAGTTGTTCATAAAAACGAAATTTAAAAATTGAGGATATTTTCCAACACAATTGGCAAATGGTAATAGAAAGGGTATAATACCATGATTTGTAGAAATTCTTTAGAAAAGGTTTATTATAATCCTTTGCCTTTTCTAAATAGCTATTTAATTTAAGATTGTTGTCTTTTTCTTCATTTTATTCTAGTTAATGTATGTCGTTGAATTTATATATGTATATGTGTAAATAAATTTAATATTACATAAATGCTCTATTATTTATATCGTTGTAAAGACGAGACAGGTAACACCCAAGCACAAAATTAAAAATAACTCGTAGTTTTCAAATAAGTATCCCAAGGTAACAAGGGTTGACAGTTATGAGTTCATAATTGAAAGAAGCTCATAACAAATAAATGTTTGTTTTCGTATGCTCTAATCTAAAAATCAGTTGTATAAACCTTTAGCTACCTCATTAATTTAAATCAATAAACCTTTTAATTAGAACGCAACGAACAATAGTCTGTTATGTTCACCTTTTATTAGACCGTTAAAATTTCAAATTAGTGAGGCCATGAGCATTGCAAAATTTCGGTTGGTACCTTAAACGATTGCACAAGTGACATTTTTATTGATTTAAGCAAACCTAAAAATCAAAATATTGAAGAAAAATGGCTGAAAATGTTCGCCATTTACTTCAAGCCACCTTTGAACACGTTTTTTCTTCATAATGAATTTTAAATGGCATTTTAAACCAATTATAAATTAATCAATGAATCAATTAATTACTTAGTGACTATTAAATTCTGTCAGTAATTAAAATTGAATTTTTTATTTCCATTCTGTCACTAGTTTGGCAAAGTCTTAAGTATCGTCCTAATATAATGTATAACCATAGCCTACCCTAATCAGAAATTTTAACGATCTATCGGTATAATCGCATTGTTATATTTACGGCATAACGTGTGATAAGCAAGTTTAATTTCTGTTCTTGATTTATTTTTAGTTTAAAAATTAATATTCGCGTTTTAATAACGAGCTCGTTAATTTTTATCATGTAACGAATTTTTCGAATTATGTATTTCAAGCTACGTATTAACGTATTAACCTCAATTTTTTATTCAATTTTAGGTTTAAAAATATTTGCAAATCAAATATTTTTATGTGAAAGTTGACGATAACAATTAATTATCAAACACATTTATTATGTGTGACGTCAGTGTACCTTTCCAATTATTAAAACTGTAATAATTAGTACATAAATATTTAATTATAAATTATGTTGTTATAAATAAGTCAGGATTTAACTATATCATCCTTTATTAAAATATCATGGCTTCCAAATAGTTAGTGTAAGAGTAATGTACTTTTTTTTTATTAATTATTGGATTATTACCGCATATTGTCTTAAATCTGGCGTAAATGAATGAATAGCTTTCAGTGCTTATTTATTAACTGTTATAATATATATAATTAGATTATTTCTAGTTGTTAGGATGCAATTTGTATATACCTTCAATAATACACAATTTTGTGTTATAATTGTTTAGTTAATTGAATAAGAATGTTATGTAGCGATTTGACAGAATTAGTTGCAATCGAGTAATTATGTATCAATAACAATGGTTGCTATAGCAAAACAAATTGATGAAGTGATCATGTAATGTGAATTGGTTATATTATCATCTCCCGAAGCGGAGAAATATAAAAATAGCTGACTGAAAAAGCTGTAAATCAAGAGCCTGATTTTCAGCTGCAAAATACAATCAGATCTTTTCTGAAAAGAGGACAACTTTAATCTTGTAAAACAAAGGAACCGTTAAATCAAGGTAAAACTATGATAGAAGTGAAAGAATAAGATCGCGCTTACAAAACATAATCCAATTCTAGTGCTTCAATGTTGACATTATCATCTAATCCATAATCCTGCACAACAAAGTAAGAATCATATCTATTTAAAACTTTAAATGGACCTAAGTATGATAGTTTTAACCTAATGTCTTGGGACCCATTTCTAACAAACACATGTTGTACTTGAAATAGGTCTTTATGAATAAATTAATGGTGAGTAGTACAGTTCTTTGTAAAGAAGTATTGTCCCTCGTTTATAAAGTCCTTAGCTGTCTAACGAAGTTCGGGAGGTTAAGATTGCAATACAAATCCACTTGATTAAGCAATTGGTGATTAGGGCTATATATAATTTCTGCAGAAGAAATATTGACGTCAGTGTTGATTAAAGAACAAAGAACTAGTACAATTCTAGGTAATTTGTTGTACCAGTCAGTAATACCAGAACGGCGAATAGTTTGTTTCAGTATTAGATACCAACGTTCTACTAAACTTGACATTGTGAATGTTGAACTGTTGACTTAAGGTAAGTTGAACCTGTCGATGAAAGAAACTATGTCCATGTTCTGGATAAAACATTGAACTATGGTCAGTAACAACATATGTGGAACCCAATTACTAATAAAAGCATCCTTAACAGTTTGAACATCTTGATTAACAAGTATCGCTTCTGGCCAGCGTGAAAATCTACCAATTATTGATAACATATGTTTGTAGCCTTGATCTGATCGTAAATGAATAAAATCAATATGGATCTTTTGGAAGAGATGACCAGGATCTTGGATTGATTGAAGTGGAGGTTTTATATGTCTGACGATTTTGTTAACTTGACTGTAATGACATAATTGAACATAATTGATATCGGAATTCATATTAGTCCAAACAAATTTTCTTTTTTGTGCCTCCGTTCATAAATGTCGATTTTCTGGTCATCATTTGCGGCCAGGAAGTTATAGTTTGTAGTTCTAGGCCGGCAAAAAAGTTGCTAACTAGCTTTTGCCGGCCTAAAAATTTCACCATATTTCTCACTAAATATTTGTCATCTTGACACAATAATCACATGTTTAGGTTATTTAATATAATCACAGATTAATAATTTAGTAATTGAAGGAGAATGCAAAGAAAATTAGAAAGAGATTAAAAAGTTAAAACATTCATTTACAATAATTATATAACTACATACTTATTTATATAAGTACATTCTTAAAAACTAAAGCTCAAATTAAACTGAATCAGTTTAAAATTCTCATTATATCTAGTTATGTATGTTTTGCTAATTTAGTTGTATTTTTATATTGCATTTACATTTTCTATATACTGAACAGGGATAGAGTTAGAATAGAACTAGGAGCCGACTACCGTTGAACAAATACTTGATTTTCTGTATCTACCGTTGCACTATTTCTGCGAAAACGCTATAGACACGTGTCTTGTATAATCTTGGATCTTTTAATTGTAGTAACGCTGCTATTTTAGTTGGCATATTTTCAAGAGTGGATGCCTATAAGAAGAATAATATATATCATCGAACAATTTCAATCAAATACAAGATGACAACACGTCTTGTTTTTATATACCTAGAATCATTAATCATGATAATTCTTAGGTAGTGGCTGGGTCTGCCTGCAACTGCTATATACTAATATACTATAAATCAACCTTTAAAGTGCTCTAAGACAGATACTAAAAAAAGTAAAGTCAAAAACTCAAAACATTTACCTATTTATTTAAAATTAAATTGGGCTATACAGTTACAACAATTAAAAATGTTGATTTTGGCCATGTTTTCTTGATTAAATTGTGTCTCTACATTTTGGTTACTTATATTTCGTATATTTTGAACAGTGATGTTCGTATATTCATTTACAGGTCTTAGTATCGTGCAATTGCTACTTTTATTTGTGGTAAGTGATGTTGATCCTTTACCAACTAATTTCTCTGCAATGTTTATTTTTGATTGTAGGCTATCGTTGATGTAGCCCTCAGCAACTGGCGTTTTAGAGTCAAAATGCCAGCACTATGGTCTGCCAACACTATTGCACTGCTTCTACAAAAATAGTATCCCGTATAATCTGCACGATCTTCTAATTGTAGGAACGCTGCTGTTTTAGCTGCCATACTTTCAAAAGAATGGATGCCCACAGATTATTTGGTCCATTTATTTTTTGAATAAAACAAAAATAATCTTGTAATTTCCATTCCAGATGGCCGAAGGGAAATATATCACGGAACAATCTAAATCCATCATGGTTTGGTAATACAAGATGTAATTGAAATAATTATTATATCACTACGATCTTGTATCTTTATGTTAACGAATTCATATGTACAACAAGCTCCACACACGCCTATAATTAAAGCTGCCTGAAATAAATATTTAGCACTAAAATTAACCTTTAATTATTTAAATTAAGAATACTTCCTTTAATCATAAGATAATTTTCATTTGGAGCGTTATTAACAGTTTTATATGTTCCATTTCTAAAACTTTTGATTGTTTCGGTAAATAACTGTCATTTCTTCTTTTTAGGAATACTGTCAATTTTAAATATAATTGAATATTTATATTATTTTTAATTTTAAGTGTTGAGTTCAACATTGAATATTGAGTATTGACGATAAGGTAGAAAATTTAAAGTTTTTGATTTAAATTCGCAGTATGCAAGTAAAATATATTCATTAATAGTGCTCACTGAATGTTTATTACACCAAGCCGGAAATTGTTATGTTCTTTGCAGTATCAATTTGATGATTTTGCCGGTAATAAATTAATTACACTTTTGGTGACTTCTTAAATTTGCTGGTGTCTCCATTTCATTAAATAGCTATCGGTATTTATAAAGTATGTAATTTAGATAAATATTTATCTTGAAGAAGTAACTACATTTAAATGTTTGTGTATACCAACAATTGAAAAAAAACTAATTTTCTAACACAATTTCTTTATTTACGCCATGATTTAAACAAATCAATAATTATTTTCGATTATAAAGTTATGTACTATTACTACACTGATATTACTTAATAATATCATCATAATTAATTTTAAAATAAATTACATTAAAAACATTCAATCCATACAAACACCAATAAATGCATTTTAAATTTTAATATTGAGCAATTAAATTAAGGGCAGTATTTTACTGTTTAAAAATGTTTATGCTCCTACATTGCTTTATGGAAGTTTTAAAAGGTTTCCCTAAAAGAAAATACTAAAATTTTTATTGGAATTTTATCACACATACAAGCCTACTGATTTCTTGTTGCAACTTTAATAATTCTTAGAAATAGGGTTCTTGAATATCGCAACTAACTTATTTTTAAAATATTGATATAGGTTAACCAAATTTCATTTGAATGTTAGCTTTATAAATACCTAAACGATTGATAATGATAACATACTACATGGTAACTAATAAAAATTGATTTCATAGGTTAATGTTATATTTTTTGTTACGAGCATTGATTTTATATAAAATCAATGGTTATAAGTATGTGAACCTTATATATTCAACCTTAAATTAATAAAATTCCTAAAATGCGTAAATATTGAAGAATTGTTCCTAAAAAATGTTTCATTTTGAAAAATCACTTTTATATATCAGAATTATACAAAACTCGGTACAAAAAATGCTGTGTATCGTATCACACGTCCAGAAAGGCTTTTGCAAGTACTCGTAATTTGCAGGCCTCGGTTTTGCCTCGGCTTTCTGGCCTTGTGATACAAATAATATTAATTAAATTTCTTATTCCTCCTACACCACGATGAGTAATACTCGTAAAAAGCAATTTCTGGAAGACTTTATAAGGAAATTGCTTGAAAACGAATGGTATTGAAACTTCAGAAGCATTGTCGATCCATAGTTAGAACGTTTGGTTGTACTTGAACTTGAGTGAAGTTGAAGACAGGATTTTGTCGTAATTGTATAAGGTCTTGGTCGCCATACTGAGCAAGTGTTATATCGTGAAAATCAATAGTTTCTGGTATATGGAAAACCTGAGAAACACAAGTTAAGCAGTTCGCAGGAATATTTTTACTGCCCTTGTAGACAGTTATGCAATATATTCAAGGATTATAGCAGGAAGTGGATACAGAGATGATTGTAAAAATCTATTTCTGAAATATAAAATTCTTACTTTACCATGTTTATACATATTTGCATGTCTTAAACTTTTGTTACAAAATGTTTCCGCATATAAACGAGAACCACTGATTTAAGTTTAGATTATAGGAGGATCAAGAAATCGAGGTATTCCACTAATTACTACTCAATTAAATTTTTCAATAAATTACCTAAAACTATAAGAATGATGAAATCTAAAAACTTAATTAAAA
>JAHWXV010572718.1:0-14281 GCA_024586415.1 Phrixothrix hirtus | reverse complement strand
CCCGGGGGGGGGGGGAGAAAACAGAATATGGGATATCGACATGGCAATTCGTTGAGGCTACAAAACTCAATACGGTCGCCTCAACTGGTAACATTCTTTTTATTCTCTTATGGGATGCTCACGGCGTTGTGATGATGGAATATCTCGAAAAGGATCTACAGTGAATTTGAAACGATACATCTAAACATTAAGAGCATTAAACAAACGCGTTCGGTGATCGAGTTTTGTTGCACACAAGGCCATACACTTCAAATACCACACAACAGGCAATCAACAGCCTGAAATTCGGATTCATGCGCACCTTACATATTTATCGGATGTCGCTCTTTGCGACTTTTTTATTTTTCCATTGTTAAAAAGATACCTTAAAGGAATCAAGTATGCTAATAGTGAAGAAATATATTCGGAGTCAAGATCAAGAATTCTTTATGAACGGCACGCGGAAATCGGTCGAACGTTGGGAGCGTCATGTATGCCTTATTTTGACTTTAAAAGAAAGCTAGAAAACTAATTATTTCACTTTCACCTTAATGAAGTTCCTATAAAAATTTAAAATTTACTTATATTAAGAAATTATTGTAATTTTAACAAATACATAGCATCGTTTAGATAGTTTTTATATCTCTTCTAATAACTAAACTTCTATTTAATATTCGCATTTACTTATCTATATTCTATTTAATAAACTATGTACTGACTAGATTGTTACTTTTCTGATGTATTTGTCGAATGAAGATTTTATACAGACGGCAGCCTTTACAAAAGTATAATTCTGACTGCATTTATAAAACATTTTATGGAAGTATAATTAAAATCAATAAAAATACGAAAAGGGTGTCTTTTAATCATCAATATGGCTTTACATCAACCATATGAATCATACAATTGACTGCTAAATATTTAACATAACAAAATATCACGTGCTAAATGCTTTGTCACGTGTTTATCGGAATTTCCCATTCTTGAAATGTTTGAAAACGTTTTATTTATCAGTTCAAATTACTTTTACACATTATAATTTAAATAATAACAATTGGATTTCGTATATATCTTAATATCACCCCGTTTAATTAGAAAATGCAAATAAACCGCCAAATATTATATCAATTGTGTATACTTGCTCTTTATTACAATATATTTAAGTATACACTAGTATTAAATTTTTCCATTTTACAGGGTATGCTCATAAAGTTTAGGTTGAGTTCTGCGGTTTATTCATTACGATTTCGTCAACCTCGTTCTAGAAGATTCTTGTAAAGTTACAGAAGCTAAGCATACTTTGCAAGGATTAATACCAAGATGGCATGGTGCTTATTACTTACTTTGCTCTAAATTACCTATTTTTGTTCCGCAAACAGAAATATTTCGCTGCTAACCTACGACTCAATTCGCCGCATTATTTTGAGCTGCTTGGTGACTGCAACTCTTGCTCCTAGTTCCGTTGATATGTTCTTGTCATTGTCGAAGGACAAAAATACACGTGACATAGTTGTATTAAATAGAGTAGATTGTAAACGCGTTTTAAATTTGGGACAAATATAATAATAAATTATTTAGAAACACCATTTATATCAAAATGTATACTTACAATTGCGAGCATATTTGCAAATACCTGGGCGATATTAATAATAACGTAAAATTAGATATTCAAAATTATGATTAATCAAAGTTAAAATAACGGTTTAAATTATTTCTTGTTTTAAAATAAAAATTAATTGAAACTTCCATAGAATACAAAGTTACAAGTCTGTGGTAAAAGCTATTAGTCAGCAAATATGCAACATGCATAACCTTCTAAAAATAGTTACAACCATCCTCGATTTACTTCTCCCCTTCCGAAAGAAATGTTTCTGAAGTAAATAGAAACTAGACACTATAAGAGTAAACAGCGCTTCCGTTTTCTGATGTAATTAAATATAAGCGTACTTAAAAAGGAGCCGCGCTCCGGTTCTTAGTAAAAAATTTAGGAGAAAAAGGGGTTACCCAATTTTAAGTTTTTTAGTGAATAAATATGTGGAAATTCAACATTTAACGCCTTAAGGCGGATCGTATTCGGGGCCAGTCATCAGCTTGCCACGTTAATGCTCTATGAAATGGTTAGGGACGAATTGGGACGTACAAACAAGGTACGAAATCATCTAGAACCAGAAGCGTCGGCGCCATTCTCTCTCTTTCATTTGGAAACTTTCGTCTCCGGACTTCAAGTAAGTGACATTCTTTTTACTATAAATTCACCACCACGCAGTCCGGATTCTATAACAACCCTCTTTTCATAAAAACTCTGCTGGAGTGGCATTTCATTCAAGTTAAGAATAGGTATACTTTTGTAAATATTGTTTTGAATCTTAAATAAATTTAGCTTTTAATAAGTAATAGCCGCGATTTTTTTAGGCTGAGTTTATTGTTCAGTTTTTATCAATTATAAACCATAGTAACGCAGGGGTCCTTGAACTTAGTTATTGATCTAAGAATGTTTGAATTACCGTTATATCTATGTTCTTTTAACTGAATTGATTTCTTTGTAGTGAATTTCACTTTTATAATACAAATTATTCATTATAGCGATTTACTGAATTCAGATTTTATTATTTTCTAATTATAAGAACCTTAGAATAAGTAACCATTCTTTTCTTCCAACAAATTGCTAGGAATAATTTAAAGTAAGTATAACAGATTGTGAGTATATGATTGACCTGATCTAAGGATACACCCAGTGGCATACTGGTTAACGGTTTTCCTCTGACACTATAACGACGTTCTTGAACTTAGGCCAGCAATCTTAATAGCCAACTTGAACCCCCCTGCTCCACTGTGTGGTTGCTGGCGCAACATCTAAAGTTCAGGAAATACACCATCTGCACCCTTGGGGTACGTCTTTGTCCCATTATAACATTGACAGTTCATCTACATATCCGTACTTTTGAAAAATCATTAAAATGTACTCGTAAACGATAGAGTTATTTGTTAAGGCAAGTGTGCATTCATATTGGAGAAAGAGTTAGCAAGTATTATGATTATAGTAGTCTTGTATAGAGTAGATTGAGAATGCAGCTACTGGTGATGAACCATTCAAATACTATTTGGCGTGGCACCTGCCAACTCATATCAGACAAAAACCTCATAAATATTCTCATTGCGAATATAACTGTATAATGAAGAACACTTTTATATAACATATGCACATTCATACGAGAAAAACCACCGTGCTCAGTGTGATTATAACTGTACTTGAGAAAATAATTTGTCACAGCATGTTCGAATTTTTGTCAATTTAAATTTCGCACTTAAAGTATGTTTCAAAATGAGAACTATTCGCGTTACTTTAATGTATCTAGGGTCTTTAATACCATGCAATCATTTAAATTTCAGTTCCCAGTGGGATATTAAAAAAAGAGTTAACAAATGCGTTGAATGCAATGGCCATCATGTCGTATATTTATTATAATTTTTGTAAATAAATTTCCTATTTTAATTTAATAATAAAGTTCTTCCCACCAAATTTGTTGACATATAATTTACAGGTTGTGTATTGGCTTTGGTTGGCGTGCTTGTGTATAAGTTATGCTGTGCGGATAAATTTCATAGCCCACTGGGATCTGAAATTTAAATGATTGCATATTATATAACATGAGTCTGAGCCATTTATTATTAAACTAAAAGAATTTTAATTTAATTATATTCTACAATGAAAGCTATGCTTATGAATAAAGTGTAATTATGGTTAAATTAACTATTATAATTGGGAATATATGTATGCAATAAATTATTGTCCATAACGCATGAAATTAGTTCCACTTAAAATTATATTTTTATAAAATGGTAAGTTTTCCAATTTTTAACGTTTGAATGGCCTTTACTATTAGAAAAAACTCACTGTATAATTCTTACATAATCAAAAAGTCGCCGTAATCGAAGAATAAGATTAATATATTAATCTTGAATATTAATTTCAAGGAAACATAAATTTATGAAAAATTTTCTATATTTAGAATATAATCAATCATCGAAAAGTAACAACGTCAAAAGAAAATACAACAATAAACGACAAAACAATAAGGCACATTTTGCATAGTCTTTCGGATTTTCCTTATTTTGCGACAGAAACTTTAAGGATATGTATCTCATTTACATAAAAACTGTCTATGTAGGATTTAGCCACCCTACTAAAACCGTGTAGTATGCTACTTAAGATAAACTGGAAACCCCAAAAATCTTTAAAAAAGAAATTCAGTTTGATTAGGACTAAACATTTATTATACTTAAACGATTTTTATGAAAGCATGTAATCCTTTCAAATAGAACAAATCATCTCTAAAGCTTTGAAACTGTGAACTTATCGCTTCAATGTTATTCCGCGAGCTATCATAAAATTTTAAATTTGCCCATTACGTGTACATAAAAATTAGGAAGTATTAGAAGTTGGGCAAAGAACATAACTAGATCATTTATAACAAGTAATGTTTTAAGAAAGCGAATGATAACATTTGACATCGTCTAATACGTAACAACCAACCTGCGGAAAGTCGAAAGTCCAAGATTTTACCGAAGCTGACTGATGGTAAGTCCCTGACTAATTTGTATAATTTAAAAGCAGTATTACAAAATTGAATTTGATATTTACAGCATTAATGTAAATGAACGCTGGAGACTTTTTTATTACAGAATTCGAACACAGTAAATAGTATAAAATTTAAAATATAATTGGCTATTAATCGTTTTAATTGAGCACTCCAAAAGAAAGAAAATGAATTTAAAATAGCCGAAAAACTCGTTTGAGTTGAAAAAACAACTCCGACGATCTCACCGACTTGCAAGTTTGCTCTGAACACTATTAGTCAAATTTGTATTCGTTAATTTTGAGTTAATATGTATATAAACATTCAAAAAAGGTTAGCGCCTGAAGTACTTCGAGAAATAAAAGGTGAAACAACGAAACAAGTCGGACGCTCGCCCCGGCAGTTGCTCTATAAAAATAAACATGTGTGCCGTTTTCAGATTCCATCAAATGTCAATGCTTCCTTCATTAACAACTCGAGGTTTCTTCAGATTAAAGCGTTAAGTTAACCTTCTTTGTAAGTTTATACTCAATGACTTAATTAACCATTTGTCATGTTCGAATAGTATGAACATGGACAAATTTTAGGCTCAACTAACTGTTCGCACTCATATAGGGAAAAACCAATTCTCGGTCCTGACCCCTTCTATTACATCACAGATTTATAAAGCATTTATTAAATGTCGCATTCGTGCGCAACGATAACATCTATTGCCAAATTCATATCCCTTAGCACATGAACAAGTATTAATTTAAATTTGGCAAAATCTTATCAATAACTGCTCGTATGTAAATATGGTCTATCTAATGAATTTTTGTTTTATTATTAATTTGTGTAGATAAATTTATTATTTTCTTTCAATTTGTATAGAATGATTTCTTTTTGCTAAATACCGCCATTTCGAGGTATTGTTATTTAATATTTGTTCTAATAGTTTTGTATGGCAGTGACACTTGAGTATGTCGGAAGAAGCACATGAGTAAAATAAACGCTGCAAGTATGAGGTGCCTAAGAGCTACATGTGGCAAAACGAGATGTGACAGAATAAGGAGTGAATGGGTGATGGATACGTGCCATCTGAAGGAGACACTGCTTGAACTGTATGAAAGAAGTGCGTTAAGATGGTTTGGTCATGTGGAACGAATGAATAATGAACGATTAACGAAGATAATATATGAGGCAGATATGAATAGGTAACTAGGTAGAGGTAAACCAAGAAAGAGATGCCTGAATATGATTGAAGAAATTGTAAAAGGAAAGAGAATAAAGTGCATAAAGTATAGGAGAGCTTGCTAAAAACGTTGTATGAATTTAATGGAAGCAAAAGAAGTGTGCAACGACAGAAAGAAATGGAGAAAAATAATTAATGGGCGATAGTTAGGATGGTAGAATTGGTGGGTAATAGTGGGGTTGTGTGGATACTGTATAGTGATAGGAGTTGTGGTGAAGGGTCGTAGTAGCGATATAGGTGAGAGGGGTTGGTGCATGGGTGCATACAGTGGTTGAGAAGGTGGAGGCTTGGTATTGGGTTTTGCCTACTCCGCTAAAGGAATGGCATGAGTGGTAGCAGTAGTAGTTATTTAATTTGAAAGTTTCAAAAGTGCTGTGTATGGTCTAACTTTCGGCGTTAGTCAGCCTGTTTAGTGTTAATTCTGATATACGCATTAAGTCTCCTTTTGATTTTTGTAATCGTTACCTAGGTTTTTTGAACTGTGATAATTTGGGAAAAAATTCTCCTAAAATTCTTGCACAACTTGTTTTTACTTTAGTACCTCTTATTTGTTTACGTCACTTCAGAAACATCGTGGGTATATTAGTTCTGTTCTTTTTCTCTGCACTTATGACACAGGTGCACTCTAACTACATTCGATTTACAGAAAAAGTAGTCGTTTTAGATGATGTAGTACAAAATTCAATTATTTTCTGTAAATAGAAAACAGTACAAACAGTACAAAAAGTGCAACAAAAGAACAGACCTAATATTTAAACAATCCTCTTTCTCTCAGATATTAATTTTGTTAGAATAAAAAATAAAACAACACTTGTATCTTTAATTAAAAATCCCAAAGTACTTTTCAGCTAATTACGACCTTTTTCAAGGTTGAATTTTTCAACACCCCCTAGTAACAACAATGCACTTAGTCAAGGTCTGCTCCGATAAATTTATCCTATCTCTAAATCGACTTTCTGGAAAATCTACAAAATATTTTTCTACGGCTGCTAGATGAAAAACGCATATCATTGAAGAATTTTTTGAGATTCGGAAACATGCAGAAGTCGGAGAGGGCCAACTTTAATGCATGGTGTTGGTGTTCCAGAAATTCATACTATAATTCATTAAGGCTTGTGAACAGGTGCTTCGCCTTAAACGCTCTGTTCGAACGATACTTTTTATCTAGTTGGTTTAAAGTTTTACATAGTATTTTCCGAATATTGTTTTACCTTTTTTGACATAGTAAATCATTAAAATTTTTTTAGAATCCAGAAAAACGGATGCCGCAACCTATTCTGCCGATCTAATAGACTTTGACTCTTTTCATGCAGAGCAACCGGCTTCTGTTCGTCATTTTGATAGCTTCAGTCTCTAGCGTATAGTTATGAACCCATATTTCGTCCATAGTTATAAAATGACACATAAAGTGAACTTTGTTCTTCTTCAAACTATTTGAACGCTCCTGAGGAGCTCGCATTGGAATGCTATTCTGACCGATTGCTGGTAAATGTGGCACCCATTTTGCACAACTTTTTATTGTGTAATTATTGATGTAAAACATACCATAAATCTTCTATTGAAATACGTATGGCCTCAACAATTTCATCCACTTTTACTTGCCGATTATTCAACATCGCATGACCTTTCTGAACGAATTCTGGTGTTGTCTTAGTTTTTAGATGTCCAGTACGTCGCTTACAAACCATCATTTTGAAATAGTAGATTCTTAAACACATTGAAAATTTCGGTATAAACTTTAATTGCCTTCAAACCCTTTTTTTTGCAAAGAATTCAAGTACAGCACGATGCTTCAAATTTTCCATCACAAAACAATGCACTCCATGTCGCCTTCGAATAACTTGCAAACAAAGAATGAATTTACAAATCGAATTGCAACTTGCTCATATGCCAAATTAAACTATTACCGGCTACCCTGAGATTAACTCTCGAAGTCGTAATGATATCAAAGCCAGCTAGGTCGTGCAATGTCTAAAAGGATTAAATTCAGCTAAATTTAGTCCAAAGAGAAGGAGAGTTGAGTGCCAGTCGTTCGTAAGTTCAAAGAAGTAGTACATACCTGAACGACAAGGTATGTATCGCAATTAGTATATCCCAATCTTGCGAAGTACAATGATTGGTCCAGAACCAAGATCTTCTTAGGAAAGGTGCTGTTGATCGAGAAAATAAATTTCCCAACTAATAGCATTTATTCCTAGTGAAATCAACAAATAATTAGCATAACATACATTAGAACTAAATAAGTATAACAACACACTGTTTCCATATAAATACGTATATAAAACAAATGGTTATTGACGGTGCTTTTTTACCGGATTAAAGCTAACAAGAAATATAAGTACTACTATCAATAAAAATAAAGCCTACTATTCAAATTTTCCTAAGTGAAATATTCTCTTATTGACGGGGCTTTTTTAATGGATTAAAACTAACACAAAATAATTCCTTGAATATCAAGTATTGATATTGATGCCGTAACAGTAATATGGTCTTTATGGATTCTAAGTAGCCAAAGACGTAAATTTAAAGTTATTATTATTATTACTGTGTCAAACAAATTTTCACTATAAATATAGACTGAAGGCAAATTAAAAACGGTTATTTTTCTCGAGAAAAATTTCTGTATAAGTGTCTAAGATATTCTAGACATTAAACCAATGATAATTTGCTAGATAGTGAAACATTACATAGTATTATTATTCGGTATATTGTTATCGTGTCGTCAAAAGAAGGAAAAGAAAATAACTTGAATCTCAGATGGTGTCACTTACTTGCGGTTACAACTTTTTACTTTATTTTAATTTGAGGTTTAATATTTAATTTCAATGAAACTGCCTATATGTAGAAACATTCTAAATATGTATGTCTTGAGTAATATGTTGTTCTAAAATAGACATGCTGTTCCAGTCGAATTGCGACCACTTTCATGACGTAAACGCACCAAATATGTTGTAGAATGTTTTATAACCACAGATTAAGGAGCCAACTAAATTAGCAACAAATTTCCTAGTAGATTCAAGTAATTAATTTTCATTCTGTTCAGGGATTATTGGCAAATTAATTCAAAGTTATTATACACGTCTGGTACCAATGAACTTAATGTGACTTTTTATGTCAATTTTCAGTTACTTTCAAACAAAGTTACGCCACGCCGGGCGCTCTAATAAATCACACTTGAGAATTTTCTGAAAATCATCCGTGATGCATATTCCGTAAATCGAAAGAATTTTGGCTCAAAGAATATTTTTTTTAGTTTAGATATACTTAGATATAAATGAAAACATCTCAGGATATTAGCCCAAGTATAAATTTAAACTACTAACAAACGCTATGTTTCAAAGTGATCGAGTGCTACAATATTATATATTTATGTCATACACCATTAAACTATAACGGTAAATTTAAGCGTTAAGTCACTTTCGAAAAAGTCTGGCAACATTAATATTGGGTGCAAAGAAACAATGCGGCAGTTGGACTTTAAGCTAACAAACTTTGGAACCAATGTTCTGTCTACCTTTTATAGCCAGAAATTGTAGTTGGTAGTAAAGGAGTGTTGTTGATTTTCGGCAATGAATGGCTTCGACAAACGAAAATAGGGAACTTTGCAAATTATAAGGAATACATTAGGATGATGTTGTGTCAATATTACAGATGTCCGGTAAGTGCATGAAATTCATAGATGCATTTATTTCAGTAGTGACTGTTGGTATGCTTTCACCTTAGTAATATATCTAATTATCACGTAAATACAAGGATTTAAGTAGTAACAACATATAGATACAGGGTAAATAAAAAGTCTAGGAACTTTGTTATTACCAACGCTGTTTTCAAAATGTGTAAGTATGCATGAGTAAAATTAACGAATTTATTTGTCATTTTCGTTCCTTTTGTACTTCCAGTTGAACCAGAAATAACCTCAAGTTATTTTTTTAAAATAAAATACCCTGTATATTTTTACACAATAAAAAACTACATTAAGAAGTATCAACATCAAGGGTTTCATTTATATCGAACGTTAGTAAAAAAAATAAAATAGAAATTATTATGTAGCGCAAAAATCAAGACAGCTCTAACCACAGTGATAATTTTAATTTAATAGATGTTTGAAATGTTCTCTGACAATGTTATAATATTTTGAACAACTTATGGTTGAATTTGCAAGAATCTTGCACGAAATATTTCATCCAGATAATTCGCAAAATGTGCTGGTGCTCCATCTTGATGGAACCATATATTTTCAGCTGGTGTTAACGGGTCAATTACGTCGCAATAGCTGGGCCAACCTAATTTATTAATAAATTCAGATAACGCCCATGATTAAATTTCCATTTATAAAATATGGTTGTCTTATCTAATTGCCAACAATACCGGTCAATGCATTGACTTTCTCAGTATAAACGTCTCGTGTCCAATGCAGGTTGTCTCTTGAGCAAATTCGGCGGTTGTGCCTATTTACGGTGCCATGCAGACAAAACGTGGCTTGATTCAAAAATGCAATACTGATAATGAATCTAGGATTAGCAATAATTATCTCAATGGGAGTTTTAAAAAACTGCGTTCTGCGGTCTGGATCATTTTCAACCAACTCGTGAACGAAATGAATCTTGAAAGGTTTCACCTTTCCCAGTCCTTGCCAGCGTTGACAATTTTATAACAGCACATCTTAGAGCAAAAGCCTACTGAAGTTTTAATAATAAACTGAATTATTGTATCATTCAGTTATTTCAACCGCTTGCGCCTTACAAATTTCGTTATCATGTAAATTTAAGTCCCACTAAATACAACTTCTCATGTGACACGAACTCAAATAAATAAAAACCGTCTATAAATAACTTAATATCTTTGTGTAAAGAAAAAAAATTAGTATAATTTAGATTAACATATATTTTGGCGTATTTCTGTTAATAAATAAAAATAGAATTTATAAATAATTTGGTAAAAATACTTCTTTCCCTAATAACGTAAAACCTTGATAATTTCGTATGTTCATCATATAACGAATTTTAGTTTCACATGTATCGTTACAATCACCATTTAACTTTTTTCAAGTTATGGAGTAATCTTGTAAAACATTATACTGGTCGGCTACATTCCAGAGACGTTTAAAACTTATTTCTAGATGTAGAATTGCAAACACAAGGGTTCGTGACATCATCTTTCTCGCATTAAAGGTTGATTAAGAATGGGCGGGGTACACAATAGGGTTAACTTATCAAGACGAACATAGTTCAGTTGGCACTCCGAATACTTTACCGAAATTATTTAAAAAACTTCGTTAAAAAGGATATAATTTGATAAATAACTAGGTGAAGTAACAATATCGTGTGACACTTTTTAAGTAATCGTTGACAAAGTTCTGAGAAGTTTCTGCAAAGAAGTTCCAAGCTCAAGTCAACTGAATTTCGAATATAAAGTTTTAAGGAATTTCTACGTCTTTGCGCAGGTAAATCCTGTATCTATATACACTTAGCTAAGAAAAAACCAATCTTCTTCACGCAAAATGTTAGTGTTTTTAGAATTTCACCTTTCGCACTGCCAACTCTTTAACGATTTTACTTTTCGTTTGACATAAATTTCGAGCTCAATTTGCTGCCTATTTCAACCTACATTATCATACAGCAATGTGAGGAATTTAAATATTTTGAAACCTTATGTGTTCATGATTTCAGTAGAGCAAATAATGTAATACCGTAATGAATATTAGTCATTTTATCTTGCCAGAATGGACACTCAGGTAATTATTTGTTCATCACTTTGTATATACCAAGTGCTCTATTTTAGACTCCCCTCATTTGTGTAAATATTATTCGGTTTACTCACATCTTGAGTACTCTGCCATCCTAAGAACCAGTTCAATAAAAAGATCAGTCATGTAATCTACCTCGATATATATATATAGGTTGAACCCCACTTTTGATTGCCCTTAACATTAATTTTGTAATAAACCGTCTAAACACGACATTCAGCCTGACACACTATTTCTAATTTAAGAGGGATATTTCATAACTACTGCAAAGGTTGGCAATACTGTGAATAACGCGTCGAAAGTGAATGTTACGTCTGTTATAGTTCAAGGTTTGATGAATAAGCACATGTTTTTGCTGCGTCAATAGCGTGTGTTGTTATTGAATTACGTGATTTAAAAATGGAGTCTGGACCGGTCTCGGGTACTGTAACTGTCGACGATAATGGATCCTACATTAAGATCGAAACTTTACATCACAAAACCCCAACGGAAATTCACAAAACTTTAAGTGAAGTGTGCGGTGCATTAACAGTGGACGTAGTACAGTTTTTCGCTGGGCTAATCCTTTTTGTAAAGGCCGTGTAAGCATAAACGATGGCGAAAAACCAGAACAGCTGAAAATATCAACAAACGAAAGAAGTTCGAATTTGTGGCAGATGCTCTCTAAGAAGATCGTCGTGCGACATGTGAGGAACTTTCTGCAGTCACGGGAATTTCAACAATTGATTTAAACAAGAGAAAAATATCTGCGCAATGGGTCCCTTACTGAATAGAAACAAAAATGCTTGAACATTACGGCATTGCTGAAACAAAGACGCGATGTACAAATTCAAACTTTCCTGCATTGAATCATCGCTATTGATGAAACATGGATTACAGGCTCTGAATCAGATATGAAATCACAGTCGAATAAGTGGAGAGCACGTTAATTCCCACATTCAAACAAAATTTCGTCTAAGTCAATCAAAGGTGAAATAAATGATGATCTTCGCTTACGATCATTATGAAATCATCCTGACAGACAGAGTTCCGTGTAAAACAAGTGTCACAGAACTGTATTATTGTAAATTCATTCAAACACTGAACAGAAAAATGCACAAAATCTGAGGCTGGGTTACCTGTTCTCCATGATAATGCTCGTCCGCACGTCGCTAGCATCGTAACTGAAAGTCTGCGTCAATACTCTTGAAAAGGGCTACCTCATCCTGCCTAGAGACTTGATATCAGTCCTACAGACTTTGATTTATTCCCAAAGGTGAAACAACCAATGCGAAGACTTGTTTTTCATCTTTAGAAGAGCTTTCCTCCGCAGTTACCTGAACCATTCGCCAGATGAACAAAGATGGCATACTAGATGGAATCGCATAGCTTTTTTCACGTTGGAACGCGCTAATTGAGAAGCAGGGATACTATATTCAAGGATTATAAAGAGATATTATCAAAAAAATAAACATGTAAGTAAATAAAAAATAATAGGCATTATTTATGAAACTCCCCTCGCATTTCGAGAATTAAACATATGCAGGAGAAGTCATAAAATTCTTTACATAAGACAGTGTTTTCTATTCCAGATAAGACAACTAGTGCAACTGCAGTATCTACGGAGTTTTGACTCTACTTTTACGGCAAGTTACAATTATACAGGGTGTACTATAAGTAAAGCACTCTAGCTGCAGGGAAAAGAACCAGTGGTGCCCACATTTATTGATTTTGAATATCTTTACAGCATTCAACCACGCCTGTTATTGACGATCTACGACCTAGTTCCGTTGTAGCTTTATGTGATTGATTGCTCGACGACTAAATTCATGCTTCTTTTTCAATTTAGCTCGTGATATCCTATGGTAAATATCGAAATCTATTACTAGTTGATATGAGGAAACTTGATGATTTTGCCTTAGCGCTAATAACACATTCAAGTTATTGTCTTCAGTAGCTGGTATTCTTCATATCGCTGAATAGCTCTACATATCGTAGATTTACTAATTTCTTGTCTTAGATAAACATAATTTAACAAAATATGAACTTCTTCATACAATCGTTGCCTATCACCATACCTGCGTATCTATCTGCTTCACTTAATTTAGGAGCCTTGTTTCAATTCATTTTAAATAATTTAATTACATGACACTAAAGAACTGCCAAATAACAGGATTTGTTTTTTTATTATTTTACGTACTTTCTGTGGTTAGAGCATATAACAATCCTTTTTTGATTCTACGACCCTGAGGTTGTTAAAATTGGCAATTCCCTGAATAAACTGGTTTACTTTGGCCACTACAGTAGAAATTGGGGTAGGTTTTACGATGGCGTGAAATTTAAGGAAGTTAGCATTCAGGGATTTTTGCGTAGGTGTTCAAAAATCAATAATTAATCGTGAATAAGGGTAAGATAGTCGCAAATAAGAGCGCCACTTTATCTTTAACAATAAATAACGGATAATTGATAGTTCGGAAAACAAAGAGATCGCTCTCCAATTCTTTTACCTAGGGTTACGTTAATATGTACTTACATGAACTTAGTCCTTTCTATGCACGTCGTTGGGTTTCACCCTCGATCAGGTAGAATTATGACGGATTACCTAAACTAATTAAGTGCTAAGAATGATAACTAATTCCTGAAAGAAAGTATAGGTTATCACGACGTGCCTGTACTTAAAAATTGAATATAATAAACAGTAAAACGTAGGACATACAATTAAGAAATTACAGGTTCTCCCACTTGTAATTAACGGGAGCGATTATGTAC
>JAHWXV010572601.1:0-10672 GCA_024586415.1 Phrixothrix hirtus | reverse complement strand
CTTTTTTAACAAAAGTTAAAATTACCGAAACAATTGTCAAATTAAAATAAAAAATATAAATTTGGGTGAAGACATTTTAAATTATTAGATTAATTAATTTTTAAAGTAACACAAATACTGTTAATAGGTACTTACTTTTAAAATTCCTTCAAACATTATGACATATTTTTAAAAAAATCAAAACGTAACACTAGGAAAATAATTTTTATTATTTTATAAGTAATTTTTTATAATATCCTAGAAGTTCAATGAATTGTTGACTTTAAAAGTGCAGTGTAAAATAGGGTTCTGCCATCTGTACAAAATATATTGAACTTTAATTAGTAAAGAGGTGATAAACTTTGCTGTAAATAACTTCGTAATTTTTCTTAAAAATTGTCGTTCTTATGTCATGAGTATCTTAATTTATAAGCTATTTTGAAATAATTTCTATATTTCATTGCACAGCTTGATCCTTTACGAATGTCATTAAGTACTAAAGGTGTCCTGATAATTCACGTGAAGTAAGAAACATATAACATTGAATTACATTGCCTTAGATAGGGAGTAAATTTCAATATGGCGTCTATTTCCCGCCCTTAAAGAAGTATGTTTCATAAAATTGATGTGCTTCTAAAAAAAGTACATAAACATCTTAAAAAATTATTCATTTAGAAAAGAATATCACCGTTCTTCCTATTTTAAATATCAAGTCCTTTTTTAAACTCGTTAATTTTTAATATTATGAGCGCCAATTTGTAACCAATAAGTGTTTAACTTGCTGCAAACATAATGGGAGACCTTCTCGTAAGATATTTCATTCCTCGGCTAGAGACTCGTTAATGGTTCATGGTGTGTTTATGTCCCACGTTTAGCGCCAATTTGTAACGAAGAAGCGTTTAACTTACTATAAACAGAATGGGAGACCTTCTTATAAAGCAGATTGAGAACCCTTCAGTATTATGCATAATGGGGAACAGTATAATAATAGCAAATAAGGCGTCTAATAAAAGTTCTTTTATAGGCAATTGAATTATGCAACTTAAAGATTGATTTAATATTTTATATTTGAAGTAACATAATAAAGTATTCTTACGATAGTTTCTTTTTGTTTTACATGAAACATAATGTTGTTCTTCTTGAAAGGTCGTATTCCTCCTGCGAATTAATAAATTCAAAAGCGAATGACGTGTTGGTGTAACATAAGAATTTTAAAAGTAACAGTTGAAATTAGAATTGTTATGGTTGACGAAAATAAGACAAACAATTTCGTACTCTACCAGCTAATGATAGCTATGTAAAAGTCTTCAAATAGTTTCTCCTTGACAACTAAACTGCTTATAAAAGTGTAGGTGTCTCATTCTTTCTTACTATGACATGTAAGAGTTTCAATGAAATTAATTTTATATCTGATTCTAAAAGAGAATGCAAATAACTATAATTGTACTCATTCAATTTTTAAATTACAAAAGAACAATTCTGTGTTCAGCATAGATTCAACAGCAATTTCCAGGAACTTCTCGAGTCGAAGAATTTATCCTTTTATTGATACTAGGTTATATTAGCTAATCTTAGGCGTCATTACTTCGCGAAGCTATAGTCCTTTAAACTTCTTCGAAGTTTTATTATTAGTTAAACGTGTTTTTAGGAATAAGAATAATTATGAACACTCACCAGAAACCATCACGAAATTTATTGTACAATAAAAAGCAATCCAAATTGACAATATCGTTCACATAACTGGGGGAATAAACACTATACTTTTCGAAACGCTAAATAAACTCATTTGTCTCGAAAATTATAATACATTGTATATTTTACTAGAAATGTATTTCTGAAATTTTATTACAATTATTTTAATAATTTTTCGACAGTAAGCAAAGCTAATGCCTGCCCGGATCTCCATCGTTCACAAACCAAGGGGCTTTCAATAATTAAATTATTACTATAGAATTTTGAATGAGAAAATGAAATTCATTATTACTAAATTGGATGTTATCCAATTAGTAAAATCATTCATACCCAAACAATAACAGAACATTAAAGATATCGAGAACAGGTGTATTATTTCTCATACTTAAAAATCGTGTAAAAAATTGCATTAGGAATACAAGGTAGTTGATACGACTTCCGAATGCTTTAAAAGTAACAACTGTGGGGTTGACCGGAAATTGTTAATGTTTTACGCGTGATGCACTTTCATTCTAAGTATTATAGCAATTTGCAAGAATTTTTTTAAATTGTGTTTAGAATTAAATTATAATGTAAAATCAAATTTCAGTATACTCGATGAATCAACAAATACTTAATTATTAACACTTTATGATGTAAGCACTAGAAATTGAACAATTTCATCACACGGTTTCTTTGGTCAGGTAGTGATAAAAATTTGTCGTTCACTGATAAAATAGACTGTATAATTTTGACTTTGTCTTTGATCAAGACTGCAGCAATAGCTTATTGTTTTCGATTTCAAGTCTAGAAACGGCTATCCAAATTATTACTTGGGGAGAGATGTTTTTTTTGTAAAAATGAGAGTTATTTATGTTACACTTTAAATAAATTAAGATTGGTAATTTGATTTTGGCTTTATGATAAAATTGATAAATTATTTTAATTTGGGATATAAGCCTTATTATCTTTTATTGATTAAAAAAATAAGAGGAAAAATACCTTTAAATACATTAAAGACATAGCAATAATTGTATTTCATAAATTTATTAAAGAGCAAATTTTTCAAATTATTTCTTAATTTCTTTTTAGTAGTTAATTCATTTTGGTTTACAATTTTTATTTAAAAAAAACTTACGATTGTTTCGGAAATTAGTTTCTTCTTCAGAGTTCATGTTAATTACATAGTATAAAGATTATATTTAAGTTAGAAGTAGTTTTGATGATGCAACATATAAAAGAATGAAATACCAAGGTTTCTGACAGCCATTAATAAAGTTTACAATAAAATTTTTATTAATAATGTTTGCAAATAAAATAAATTCCTTATATAACTCTAAAATATCCATATATCCATACACTAAAAAAATTGCGATATTAATTGCTTTTTGTTTCACTACTTTATACAAAAACTAAGTTAACTTATGAAGCAATGGTTACTCTTATAATATTACAATAGCCAACAGAAACCTTGGTATTTCATTCTTTTATATGTTGCATTATCAAAACTACTTCTAACTTAAATATAACCTTTATACTATGTAATTAATATGAACTTTGAAGAAGGAATTAATTTCTGAAACGATCGTAAGTTTTTTTAAATCAAAATTGTCAACCAAAATGAATTAACTACTAAAAAAAATTAAGAAATAATTTGAAAAATTTGTTCTTTAATAAGTTTATGAAATACTATTATTGCTATTTCTTTAATGTGTTTAAAGGCATTTTTCCTCTTATTTTTTTAATCAATAAAAGTTAATAAGGCTTATATCTCAAATTAAAATAATTTATCAAAGTTACATTTTAAAAACAAGATACAATTTTGATTGAAATAATCACAGACAGCAATAGAATTTAGCGCTACAATTTATAAATGAGGGAAGCATAGCTATGACAGGTTAAAATCATTACACCTGAATAATAGGCTATAATTTTAAAGAAAGAATGTTAACGTGCTACGTGAAACTGGAATATTCAGTTTCACATTTCATAAATGATAGGTAATTTTGTTCACAATTTGAATTTGATATGTGCCCTATTAACAGTTCATTCGTTATTCTGTTGTAAGTACCACATATTCATGTAAATTTCGTTAGAAAATTGCTTATAAAGTGGTAGCTTGTTATACGTAATGACCATTATATCGATAGCATGATCTATTGTAATGTAATTTTCGACATTATACCGATAAATTGAAAATATGCAAGAAATAATATATTCATGTCTTTTGTATATAATTAAAGAACGGAAAGAAATGTGTAACTCCTATGTCTGTATTACGTGAATGAAAATTGTCAAAGAGAATATCGTATTAATTTTCGATTTTTATGAAAAATTTATGGTTAGATTTCGAAAGTATACAGTGTAATTTATTTTGCGTAAAGTGTTACATCTAGCGAAAATTCAGGAATCCGGAATATTGATAAACAGAAGTATCCTGTGATCGAAAAAGAGTGCATCCAGAGCGGTAAAAAATTTAAAAAATCTAGGGAATTCATTGCTAATGTGTTTCTTCCTAATTAAAAAAACAAGATGTCAACCATAGGCATGTATCTATATTTTACATTTGTTTAACATTTGAATTATTTTTAACTGAAAATTAGAAATTGTTTTAACTTACATCAAATGAAAAATGTCCTAAAACATTTTTAACAACCAATAAGCAAATTAAAATTCCAATACATCATTTTAATTATCAATTATAGATGTTTTTTATATGTGACGCCTATAGTAAAATAATTATCTAGTAACTTTAGTGTTATTTAATTTTTAACTTCAGTACCACCAATTTGTAAGTTTGGTTGCCTATCCAGCAGTCTGCACTGTTTCTCGATGATCCTGTATTTAGTTACACGCCACGAAAATATACCGCGGTGGTATGAGCGGTATAATAATAACATAGGGGTTACTCCACATTCGGCGCATGCATAGCAATAACAAGTGGTGCGTTAGCCCTCGGCGCGCTACGTGACAAGCTTATTCATCTAGTGCTGTTTGTAAAGCAGTATTGCTTGCTGTTTGTGAAATGAAGCACATAGTGCACCTAAAATTCATCCAAGGATGTGAAATACACGGGGGTTATTTTTAAAGTAAGGTCTGCTTTCAAATATCTCTTTAGATCTTGCGTAATTACAACAAAGCATATGTCCGTGATTTCCAGGTATTCCTTGCCCGACAGTAGCAACGACGTCAATGTGTATACGTCAAACTGATCAAGCAAAATGTTTAAGACGATAGAATATCTCCATCTGTCAGTTTGGTGAGGCAACAAAATCTAGGAAAATAGACGAATTACAATTTTATCGTTTCCGTTAGAATGTTTACAAGTTTCAAAATTAATTTTGAAGAAGGTGAGATTGAACACTTTAACTATAGAGAATTGTGCACTCGATGGATTCCGAAGTTGCTCTCTGAGGAACATGGTCTTAACGTGTTACGGGGAGGAAGGAGATGAATTATGATTCCTGGATCGAATCAGCAATTGATGAAGTGCCGACACACATCACATGGTCCGAGTTAAAGCCAAAGTAACACACTCACAACACAAGGTAACGGGTATCATGTAATATGTACCAAAATGTCCTTACGGCACAAACATCGTTATGGCAAGTGTATTTAAACGCTACCAGGTTAACAGAGCAAAGTAGATCAATTGATTGACGAGAATATTTAGCGCTCGAAATTATTAACGCCATTGATTTCAGTCGTAGCTTTCAGGAATGGCACGTTATTGTGTATCTAAGATAATAAATAGGCATACCCAAAGCGGAACCAGGTTCTCCAGGAAGAAGCGGAGATAATGGAGCTAAATAAGCTAAGTCAAAATTGCCGACGTAAATGACACAATGCAGTTAATTTATAGACCAGAGGTAGTAATTTTGATTTCGCGTATATACAAACAAGTCGCAATTGTTGTTAAAATGACATTGAGGTAATCATTAATGTCCAAGAAGTGGCCCTAAAGCAGGTGGATCTTTTTTTGAATCCAGCCGGTATATAAGTGAATAAGAATTAATTGCCCTTAAACGTTAAGTTTCATTAACACTGTACTAAATCTTTTCATTAATTACTGGCGAGGGAATCATACTTTTTACCCTTGTATATCAAATAAAATGGAACTTGATAAATTAATCTTTTACAGTAAACGCAATAAAACACATACTAATGTAAATAAATGCATTTATATAAAACAAAAGAATAGTAATCATACATCATTAAGTCAACACCTAGAACAAATAATAGACTTTTATTGCTTTGTTACTCAAACATGTGGTAAATAATTTCACACGGAAAACGTCGATTTGACACAATTAATGTAGAAGGTAAAACATCAATAGATATAATTTATCTGAGCTCAATTATGCCGATGCTTAACGCTAATAACAAGATAATTTGGTCTTAAACTAAATAAGTGTTAGTTCAATAATTTACGTATTGTAGTTAAGGGTTCGGTAAATTTAAATCAAAGCGTTCAGATTAACATGAAGTATATTAATAAATTCAAACAGTAGCAATGCTCACAACACCTGATGTGAAAGGTCTAGCGATAACAATTAATAACCGTAAATTTAACGGTCCAATTGACGAACAAACTTGGATTTGAATAGCAATCCAAATGAACAAAGTGCGAAACGTTCGGCATCGATAAGCTCATATTTGATATGAGATTTACATAAATGCGAGACGGTCTGGACTTACGAAAGGTTGGTGTGTTTTTCCAGTTGTCTTTATCTTAGATTGCCATATATAGCTGGAACGGTATTTACCTAATCCACGCGTGTATCCTCTCCCTTACCTGTATCTGCTAATCACTAACAGTTAATCGGATCACATTCTTATATGAATGCAACTCATTATTCCATAAAAACGAATTTTAGGAAAAGTATATTTATATAAAGCGGGGTTGGAAAGAAGGATACTACAACACTTCCGAAACTTTATCATTATTACATCGTTCAAATGAATTTAAGGGTTAAAACACCGGACGTAACTACAAACAACCATTTAAAAAGGTTTGATTGAGAGTTCCTCGAGACTCCCTCCCCACTCAAAACAGGGACGAAGCACGAGTGTATCATTCTTAATATACATAACTTTAATTTAATCAACTCGCTCTAAAGGAACACGTCATGCTCCTACAGATCATTAACCGCATATGATAGCAACTTTTAAATTATAAATAGAATTTTATAGTCGTCTAGAAACTGTAAGTAGGTTAATTTTAACACGAAAGCAACTTACATTTTAAATTTAAATCTCTAACAGCTTAATTTTTAATTTATTAAAAGATGGATCTTCTTACTTCAATAATTACACATGTTTTAACTATGTCTGTAGATGAAACTAAGTAAAATTAAGTAAAAGGATTCCTTACGGCTGATGTTTAAAATAACCGGAATTACACGAAATAGGTTCGTAACAAGTAAATGAATAATTAACATTTTATGGGATTGGGTTTAATCGAATACTAAACTTGCAGTGTACACATAACGAAATGCCAGCGAAGTAACAAAGAGGAATCGTTGACATGTGTTTTTGGATAGGCGTTTTCTTAGTTAGACAGCCATAAACTATAGCAGATTATGTAACTTAGTAGAAACTTCAGCGTGTTATCCGGTATAAGCGACACGGCTTCTTGTTTTCCGTAGGACTATAGACTGCTACTCACACAAGCCTTTATTGAATCTTTTGGGTGGGAGCAATTTTACCATCCCCTTTACAATCCGATTCTTGTGTAGAATGACCATCATCTCGCCCGGCACCTGAAGTTGTTTTTCAGCGGGCAGTGCTTCGACGATGACGAAGATGTGTAAACGGTCATCAAAACGCGACAAAAGTTTAAAAAATCATGAAAACTATTTAAAAAGTAGAGGTTGTATGTAAAATCTAGTAAAATATAAAACTTCTAAATGCACTCACTATTTTAGCTTTTATTGAAAAACGCAAAAATCTTACGAGTATACACAATTAGCGGGTTTAAGAAAAGGTGTCTGACTACCTACTTTAAGATACTAATAATTGATTCCAAGTGCATCTAAAAGTATCAAACAATCGTCGGAAATTAAATAGTATCTTAAAGCATAAAAAGGTTCATTCAACTTAACGGAAATGAATGTGTTAATTAATATTTAAGAATTGTAAGGCATTTCATATTAGATAAACATGAACTAGTAAAACTGGCTATACAAATTTTACATTTGCTTCATTGTTATAGATTAAGTGACATTTTAACTGTTACATTTAGCTAAATTGCATCACAATGAAACACATGATTGTGGGAAAATAAATTTGTGCGACAACGTGATAAGGCGGGCAAATCGAGCTTTTGTAGACGTAAATGAAATATTTTTCTTCAATTTAAGCGTTAACTCGATTAGTTATTGTATGTTTAAAAATTTACGAATTATGTACCTGTAATTTAATATCATTATTTTATGGAGGATGCTACATTATTAAAATTAAAGGAAAAAAAACCTTAATCTTAAACTGCTTTATACAGTTTCTGACAATGTTAGGACATTTAATTCTTAGTAAGTACTTCAAAGTTAATAAAAGTTACAAATAAAATTCGAAAGTCACTTGTAGATTAAATCGACTGTTTAATTAGGAGAATAGATCGACTAGTTTTAATGTAATAGGAATTGAAGCTCAGAAAAATTTCGACATAAATTTAAATTTTAATATGTCGACAATCTCAAAACCATCCAACCTATTTTACCAATTAAGAAACAAATCTAAGCTGCAAGTGATTTTTGTATGCTGATTCTAAAATTCTTTCACCAATAAAGGCCTAAGACTTTAGTTAACATTTTAGCGTATGCGTCTGAGAGATTATGGATAAACTATTCTATTTAAATTAAGACACGTGTCGTAACGTTGACCTAATTTCATAAAATGAAGTCGCCTTGATCACAACCCATCTTCATAGTTTTAACCGATAAAAACCGCTTGAAGTGCAAGAATACGTGAAATTTGCTTTATAATAAATCATTAGAAATAGACGGCCTCCCATTCCATGCCTTAGCATGAACGTTTTCACCAACTACTGATTCGTTTTCTGTTGCGAATTAAAATTAAAATTAGGGCAAGTCGAGAGTCTTGTTTTACTTTTGGTTATAGCAATATGTGTTAAATTTAAACATTGTATTGTAAATTATCCGACCCTTCTTTTATCATTTTTCAATCCAAAACCATCAAAGTGTTTGATTTAACCACCACGTAGTGGAAGGTCTTATGAGTCAATTATTATACTGATAGAAGGTTATGTTAAATTATAGATCTTCGTACATTCTATTTGTACCATAAGAAATCCGGTTTAAGGGAACTTTTTCCATTCCTCAGAATATCTAATTTGATACCGGGCAACAATTCATACAAGTTACTTCCCTTATTTCGTGTTTTAATCGAATGAAACCTAATGGAGGTTTAACGAAAATTCAGCTAAATGCTTAGGTTAGTGAACACGGTAAATCTTTGAATTGGTAATTTTTTTAGAAACTATTTCAAAGAACGTTTACAATTAATTTATTTACTAAACATACAAACTATAGTCTGAAAGTTCAGCGATTAATTATATAAACGGTGGCTTAGATGAATGAGCTTTACTTACATAAGTATTCCAGGACCTGAGTGATTTTCGGACTCTGACTTATACCGCAAGATTTCGTATAGCTGTACATTAATCATCATCAGGTGGAGTGGCGTGTTTACAATTTCTGACTAATTTATCTCTACCTTTCGACATAACCGCATGACAACTTACTTAAAAGATACATTTAATGTACATTTTATCCACGATTTTTCCTTAGTCAGTTGTGCAATGCTGTAAGATCAATGTTACTGAATCTATAAGCTGTAGAAGGTGCGCAACGCCGTTTGATTCCATGAATTATGACAACTTTTTTAAATTTATAATGAACATTCACAAAAGATATTCAAATTACCTTATGGACACATTTTAATGCTACTGATTTGTATTAATAGCACCCTGTCGACTATTTACTTGAACCTAAAAACGATATCGATCATCCATTTAAAAGTTTCTTATTATTTATTATATATTTAATTTTAAATTAAAATGATGAATAAATATTCAGTAATGAAATTTATGAACTTTATGTTTTGTTTTGGTTTTTATATTATAAATATGAAATGTTGGTTGAATAATCCCGCATTTGCAATTTTATTCTAATTTATAATTTAATTCTTAATGTATTTAAAAAGTTTCCGTTAAATAAATGTTAAATTATATTTCAGCAAATTACTGACTAAAGTTCGTATTATAATTTTTTGAATTTAGCTGAGTGGGATTTTATAGTCTAGTGTAAAAACATGTATGGTTTCCTGTCTTGTCAGCTTTCACTGTTTTTTTTTGTTGTAAACACTAAATGAAATATTAAATGGTAAACAAACACTACTACATACATTATTTACTTAAAGAATTCAATTGAAACTAGAATTAATTTAAAATCAGTTAAGATATAATTTTTCTAAGGAATAAATTGACTAATCTAGTTAATTATTTAAATCCAACTCGCATAAAGCATAAAATTAAAGATTTTAAAAATGTATGGCAAACTTATGATATTAAAAGAACTTCATTTATTTTTATAGACGTTTAGCTCAGCTTTGTTGATTTAACAACAGTAAAATTTAATTCACATACGCCTCAAGGGGAAATAAAGGTCGTGTGCTAACAGAAAATTCTCCAGTATAGTCATACAAGTAAGTAATATATATCGTAAGTGCGAAAACTCTGTTCAGTAACCAACGGGGAAATTGGAGCAATTACAAATAAGTTAGTAATATCGGCGCCGCCTAAGGTTAGCGTAGGATTGGCAACAACAGATTCTCGTGGAAAAGATGGCATTCAGTAGTTTTAGTTTTAAATTAGCCATCAAAGTACGAAGAAGTACGAAAGGGCGTATGAAATAATAGGTTTTAGTTCGGAAGTGTTGTGTGTTTCTATTTTAGATATTCTAATCTACCCTTGTTAAATTTTTGAAGTAATTCATCAAGCGAA
>JAHWXV010572461.1:0-11099 GCA_024586415.1 Phrixothrix hirtus | reverse complement strand
TGCAATGAGTCATTTGCGGATTACATCATCTATTTTATTACAAAGAAAACATTCTAGATAATTCTCGAAATTTCCATTTCTAATTTTTGTTACAATACATATGCACATTAGTCATCCTCATATGCAACTGCAATTGTTTTCCTCATTAACATCTTCATTTTCAATAATATAAAATAGTCGATTTTAGGAATTCTCGGAAATTTTTGTGTTATGTACTCGTCAGCATATTTCAAGGTATCTCAAAGCTCCCCGAAACTTCAGCCAACATTCAACTACATGTGGATTTGTAAATAAATGTGGCCTTACATATTTGTGTAAAGAACTTGGCTTAGAAAACGTATTTAATAATACTTTTTAGTTTAAACAAGTCAAGTGTTTGCATATGCGTCTATAAAATAATAACAAATAGCACCACCGTCGAATTGTCTCCTACACTTTCAGTATAAAATACGGGTTTAGACTTAATTACTCCACTGAAAATAATTAGAAAATTGTAGATTATATAAACAAGATGTTTTTGCATCCCTTGCGAGCTATCTGTAATTTAGTCATTTCTTCTATATAAATTTCACCCTACACATCCCTTTATTTAAACTATCCAATTTATAATCACATCAAATGGACATTTAAAAAAGATTTGTATGTTTACAATAATATGTTCCAGTATTTACTATTCTTTCAATATTCAATACAAAATGCTATTCATTCCACATTATACATATTATGAGTCCAACATTTATTTGCCCATAAGCAATATTATATTTTTCCAAAACACACCATAAGAAATAGCTTATAATGACGGATAATAAATTTTAAATTTCTTCCACTTTAATAAGCATTACAGAATTCAGGAACAATGGGGCGAAAGTTGAAACTTATAGAATCATTAATTTAATTCCGCAAAACCCAGCAGTTAATTATTGAGTTTCAAATAAATTCAATTATTCAATAAATTCAACATTAAAATTTCAATACTCTTCTATTTAGAAACCCAAATAATTTATCTGGTTTAAAGTTTAAAGCCTCTCGTGTCCTGTACACCGTTGTGTAACTTTCTGTATTAGATTAAAGTTTAAAATGAAATAATTGGTGGAAGTCTAGGATTAATGTCGATTAATTTAAATTTATAATTCAAGTTATAACAGATTCGTGCTGCTCTTGCAGCCAATTTAGTTTTTGCGTCTCTAAACAATTCCAAAGTATTAAAAGGGTACTTGGAATTATTGTAAATATACTAAATATTAACCTGTAAACGTAGCCAGTGTATGTCTATAAAAAATGTATCGAACAATCTAATGAAAACTAGAATTGTTGTTTGTAACTAGAAACTTTAGTGCTTTCGTTCCTAAACAAACTTTGTTGAAAGACCCGAGCTTAGTTAGGAGACTGAATTAAATACGTTTATCAAAATATACAACTTTGGAGAATACTGCAGAACTGTTTTTAGTTATAAAGAAGATAATTGGTACATTTATATTAAATAAAACAAGACCTCTATGTAGATAAAGCTTTTATTTTATTTAATTCAATTTTTAAGCCTATTTTATGAATAATGCGACCTTGATCCTAGTTATTTGGTACTTTTATATTTTAAGTTGTGCAAACAACTATACAACGCTTCTAAGTTGTAATTTTATCCTAATTTTATTCTACTAGTGCGGAACGTTAAAAATATATCATAAGCTAAATAAAAAAAGATAGATACAGGAATATAAATAGAGTTTAGAGAATGCTTAATCAGCGTTATGCTACATAAGTAATACCATATATTCGATAATATAGTAAATGGCGCCAATATTTTAAGACAAAACTATAGAAATGCTACAAAATACCAAAAAAACTGATAAAGGTAATATTTAGAATATTCAGAATATCCAGTTCAATTAGAAACGCCAAGTTACATGCCTTATGGCACAATTCCTAATTAATGACGTGCTATTGAAACAACTATAAATTTAATACCTTGTTTTCCTTGCCCAGCAAACGAATTAATAAAGATGTATGACAATGTGATAAAGGTAAAGCTGGCTATTCCACTATCCAAGGAAAAGACACTGGCAAACAGTAACTTCCAAAAGAGTATGACATTAATCGGATACCTAATACGAATATTGTAAAGGCGTATTTGAAATATAGAACATTTGAGCTCCAATATTTACCTAAAGGGTATGTAATTTAGTAATTGCACTACAAAAAATAAGGAGTAAAAGGAGAAGTTCAATGTTATTATACTTGGAATTTTATTTTAAATTCTATACGCTGAGGTCCTAAAGGTAAAAGTCGGGGCAAGGCCTCCTGTTCTGGTGTAGAATAGCACTTTAAGGTTCAAAACGCGTTGAATGAGATCTCACAAGTCACACAACACTCAAATGTTGTCAAGATCTGTCATTCCTAGCATTCGGAATAGCTGAAGTTTAGATTAAAACGAATAACAGATAGATGTCGTTATTACTACTAACACTTAAAGCTACATTTTTTCAAAATTATATATAGCGAGTGAAATCATTCTGGCATACCAACTCGGTCAAAATGGTAGCAATAATCTAGGCAGCGTGATTTTTACAAGATTGCTAAAAGCAGTTCATGTCGGGTGTAGGTGCATACATAGCATGGACTTGTTGTTAATATGAGGAAACCATATCAAAGATTTTGGTCTTGCTTTTCAGGTGCTCTTGATTCACATTCTTCCAAATAAAAAATTGACCATCACTTGACTTAATAGCCTGATCATCGCCATTTTACTTCGTTAACCAAAATGAATAAGATACCTTCTCCAAAATGATGTACTGTTCCCGGGAAAGAACATCGGCTACTTTTGGAATAGCTATTCTTCCAGATGTAAGAACAGTTGCTAGTAGAATTGGTATAATTGTTGAAAACTATTATGTTAAAGCAGCTGTAAAACCCTGAAAATCATTAAGGAATTATTAAGATTCGCCAACGACTGTACAGACTTTTCAATGTCCTGTGTGATATATGAATTATTCCGTTCTTAGGTACGAGTATATATCAGTATCACCAAACGCAGCTTCAACAATAGTAGCAAAGTATATACTTGTTTTTTCTGATTATGCCAGTCCCAGTTATCTATTATTCCACATCTTAGACATAGTATTTTACTTAATACTATAAACATTATTGCTCAAATATCTAAATATCATGTGTCTTCCACGTGAATCTGTTGAAAATTTCAAATCTCGTATAACTTTAATAAAAAACGAAGAATTGAATTTAATAATTTTGTTGGGATCTAATTCAGTCAACTCAAAAATTTAATTTTACTTATTTAATAGTCCTATATGTCCCCTAAATTCTACTGAAGGAGACAAATACATAATTGTTGAAACACTTAGTCATTGAAAATTTACATACTAGGACATTAAAATGAGTTTAGTCCTGAAAAGTACTAATCTGGCGCTGAACGTTTCCCAATTGAACCCATCATATATAAGCAGATAGATTTGGGCGGCGAATAGTCACTCGACGTCATAGCAACAACAATAGCAGCTGATCTATACAGTGTGGGAGGGGAACCTGTATCCGCGGATCGTCGGCTAACTTTCATCTATAGGAACGCTTGTTGAGCGCCACTTTTTTATGAGTTCCATTGAGTAGCACACATTTTAACAACATGCCGTGATTAGTAATTAGAATACCATAGAGCGTCAAGAAGATCCTACCTAGCTGAAAAGGAAAGGTGATGTTATTCCAGAAAATATACAAGCGAATTCCCAACTAATAAGATTTATTCCATCGGAAAGTAATACAGTAATCGCGTATAACAAATTGTAACGATATAACAAATATTTAATTTACATCCGTATGGAACTCGTTTGTCAAGCAAAATAAATAACGAGGGTTCTTTCATTCGAGATTAAATCTAACCGAATAACTTTTTGTATAGTCCTGGTATGTTAATAAATTATCTCTGGATCGAGATGCTAACAGAATCCAAACACACATTAAGAAATTCTGATATGACAATTGAATTGTTATTGCTGTGCTATATGGCACTATGACATATGCGAATAAGGCCTAAATGCAACTGGAGGTTAGTTAGAATAGAAGTTTTGCCTGAGAAAAATGCGTTTTGTGTATGTACGTCAAAATTTTGAGGCATAAATATTTAACGTTAATTCTACTAATAACAAAACACCGAAGCAAGGTATAGAGAGCATCGTAGTTATGATGTTGGCTAGCACAACGGACTACCCACTTTACAGTTACTCGGCCATTCTGTATAGCAGTGTAACAGATAATTCTTGAATATGATAATAAAAAATTTCTAATAAACAACAACGAAAATACCTCAGCTACTACGGTGTTGTCTAGATAAACATTGCATTTACACACAAAGTGTACGATTTCCAACGTTAACAATTTATTATTGAATAAATATCGAATTAATTGATTTTAGTTAAACCAATTGATATATTGTGTTGTGGGAAGTATAGAATAAACTACAGTTCGTTGCATACTTGTTAGTATATTATTCTATGTCGAGTATAATCAAGACATAACTGTGTACATATTTCGCTGCTTAACGGAGAAATCCAATTTATATTCAACTAATTAAAGTTGGAAAATGAAAAGAGATTTATGATCTTACGATATGTGAAAAGGTTTAGAGCAACGGTTACTGTTCCATCAAGGACGAATTTGCATAGCATTCAGATTTACCCATCTACTTCGAGAACCAGCAGGACCCACTATTAATATCAAAACGCAATTAGTGATCTTATCAGTCGCAGAATTAAAAATACGTACCCGTGGTTAAATGATAAACGATAAAAACTCAGAAGACATCAACTGTAAGTGAATCGCTCTTACATTCTGGTATTTGGATAGTTACACATGCTTTCCGAGGATCAAAGAAAGTAACGACAAAACTTATTTATAGTCGTGTTCGAGCTATGTTTCAAATTTAGTTATACTTTACAACTGAAAGGTAAGACACTTGCTGGTCAAACTTTTGAATTTCAGGAATCCAAACAAATTAACTTAACACGTAAATAAGACGTGTCCAGAAAAGTAACAATCAAATTATTCAAACCTTTATTACACAAACACCCTAAATAATTAAGGACCTGTAATGACATGGAATCCTTTTATATAAAATGAATTTAACAATCATTTCAAGGATAACGTTAACTTAAACACCGAATACGAGGTCTATTCAACAAACCAATGCAACCCAAATTGTACGGGTTGCATAAGAAGGAAGGAGATCGCCAATTATTTTGAACATGGCCTGGCACATATCATTACTACTTAAGAATTTTAAAAACGGTAGTTTATCAATACTCAACTGTATCGATGTTCATAATTTCTGCCGACATAAGTTTTTTTTTTAAATTGTATTATACAACAATGTGTTAACTTACCATAGTACAATTTTACACCATTTCAAGTAAGTTATAATTAGTGTTTATCGGAATTAAAGTTTGTTTTGTGCAATTAAAGCTACTTAGGCTAACTAGATCAATATGGCATTGGTAAGTTCTCTAAAACGGAAGAATAGCTCTCTAGATTTATTCCACCCATATTTACGTAGAGATTACCACACAGTTGCTGTACAAATTTCTTTTTTAATTCTAGCCCCTACTTTTATTTTTATTTGTCATTGTCCTTACACTAGACCGTACATCATAAGACGCGAATACCCTTTTACTATCGCAACCTGTTTTATTTCTGAATGAACTGCATATGTGTACTTGCTTTTAAGTTTTGTGCTATAGAATGTTTTCCGTCATGTATTTCAGCAGTTTCTCAGAGTGATCAGCCTTGGCCTTACAATTTCACTACACGTTCAGGCATATGTGCATGAGTTTGTTTGCATTTGTTTTCCATATTACTGTCACATTATTAAAACTGATTATATTGCATTAAATATACTATTTGAAATACATAATTGATATTCCCCATTTAAAAAATAAGACAAGTGGACAAAGGCTCGGTTATAGTCCATTTTTATTATTATTTTACAAAGTTTTCGTTCAATTTTTTTCATGCAAATATAGAACTGATCCTGGCTTTTATTACAAGAAAGTAAACTATCAAAGTTTTAATATAGTTTTTACATTATAGATGCTTATTGAACAATGCGCTTTAAATAATAAACCTTTTTCCAAGAAAATGTTTATATTTTAATATCCAAAACGACAAAACCTGTATTTGTAGATTTAATAATTGGACTAAGGTCCATGGCGCTCTCAATTGATTAATTAATATGGAATAAATAAATAATTCATACAGTCTAGTTCATAAAATGTTTAAATATAAAGATATGAACTATAGTTTCGCCTATAGAATTAGGCATTACCTTGAAAATGCCTAATTCTATAAGCGAAACTAGTCAATATCTTAAGTATTTTATGAATTAGACGGTGTGAATTATTTATTTATTCTTGTATTTATAGTTTGCGTACGCTCAATTGTTTGTGGGACTGTAAGTACTGATTTAAAAGTTCTATATTTTACTCAAGATGTTAGACACCTTTACTGTGTATTTATAAACTTTATATAATGCCATTTTTAGTTTTAGCAATTAATCTGATTAAGAAACAACTAATTAATTAAGTAATTAATTATGTTTGTGTAAAATTTTTATCAATTACAGCCAGGCCGCCTTAAAACATCTGTAATAAAATATCGTCATCAGTTTAGGAATTAAGTATCTGAGTTTGCTCCTACTACAGCTGAATATATCGTATTTACATTCGACATGCTTCTCAGAAACAACAAGGACACAATGAAATAGTTTTATCATTCATAGAATGGTGGATTACACAAAAACAAACATATTTCTTCTTTTAATGTTTAAAAATGTTATTATAAAGGAAAAGGCCAGAACACATTTCTAAAGAAGAATTGACACATCGACCTTACCAATTCACAAATTGATATTGAATTTAAGTATCCTTACCTTTGAAACAACTCTACGAGTCCCATTGACAAGAAATTGGCCAAGACATATTACAATGCTTAATATACAAGAAAAGTTCCGCTTGTGCAATCTCAATTATTAAAATATAATAAAGTTTGGTAAGTATAGTAATTGTGGCATTTAATTTGCACTTTAAAAGTCCATCAAATATATGAAATTATTAAATATGTATTGGCAGTTTCTTAAAGTATTAATTATCAGCAAACCATCGCTTACAGATTATAACGAAAATAACTCTATTGTCTATTAAGTCATACTATACTCGAATATAACTTTCGGTTGGTGTAGTTTAAATCTCTCTAGGGGAATACACACACAGATGCACATATGTGCACGCGTTTCGCACAAAAATTCTTCAAAATGAATATTTCGATTGAATACTCGGGCCCTAAGTTTTGAGTCAAATTCATGACTGTTACTTACAACAGCGATGAAAATAAAATGTAATATCAATAAACTAATTAGTCAGAATGTTCTATTGTAGACAGTAATTTATATCTCTTATGTGTTTTGTTTAAATTTTTAAGCAGTAATTTACTCACATAATTAATAACCTTTAGTATGTTACTAATAACGTATTCAAACTCTTTTAGATCACAACCAACATGGTTCATATGAACTTTTACATAGCAATTTAAGTTATTTCTAAATGTTGTTGTTCTACTCAGTTCATTGTTTTATTGACTACAAAATATAAGCTTTATATAACGCAGAGCAATTATAATTGTTTGTAAAACAAAAATCAAGTCTAACGACAAAGGACCTGTAAAAGTTACAGTTAACTATTAAAATGCAGGAAGGTGACCTTACACTTTAGTTTGTGCACATACGGCGATAGTTGTTGGTGATCGGAAAATCAATTAATCTCGTCGTCTTAAAAATGATAGAGGTCTTGACGCTAATTACATTGTTAACAATAAGTTTTTGATAGCTTTTATTGTACTTGCAAGTAGTATAAGAAACTGAAACAATTAATTACGTAAAAGCATTTACTTGGTGTTTATTTAAATGTATTGACACAATCCCTCAAATTGAAATTCAGATATAACGGAATGATTAGCTTTATAATTGTGCTTAGATGAAACCTAAGAAATATCAGGTTTAAGGCATAACGCGTCAGAAAACCCAATATAATGATTAAATATTTGCATCTACAGCGCTCTCGTTATATTCAAAATCGGCTGTATAATTTTAAATCATCGCGCTTTTGAACAATTAGCACCTACTTATGATACTAATTAGCAAATCATTCAAAAATTAAAGTTAACAAAAAATATTAAATAAAAATAAAATATAAGATACTATAATAGCCTTATAGTTTTCTAAATTATAACACTTTTTAGGAATTTTGCCTTATATAGCTTCAATTGTGTCTATTAGATGATATGTTTATTAAAAGCAGCGAAATATATTCGGTGCCACACATCTATCATTACCATTACACCAAACAGCTTTCCACTGATGCTCATTTAAATTTGACTTGACGCGTAAACCACAAACCTTAAAGGAAGTCACCGAGATAAGTATGAGTAGATCAATAGATACCATGCGGCTGTGTCTTAGCTATAGAAGGTTTTCATGTGTATGCTAAATTTATTCATATGATACTTTAAGTTTCAGTAAATATTCCTGTACATTATTTAATACCAAATAACTTTAGTAGACTGTATAACAGCGTAGATACTTTTTTTTACACACCTAGTACTTTTCAAATTTTATATTCATAGCATCAAACTACATTTTTATAACATTTAGGCATAGTTGCATATGTTTTATAATTCTGCATTTTAATGAAAATGTTCATTAGTAACTGGTCTAAGTTATTCGAATAAAGGATTGGTAATTGACGCGGTCCATTAAAGCCTTTAAATTCACAAACCTATTAGCTATGAAGGGATTTATGAGAGGGGGAGTATAATATTGTTATTATTTAAACATGATTAATTCCTTACGTTGATAGTAATAATAATCACGTGCTACTAATTATCGATTGTTATTAATTAAATTTGGTATCAGTTCGTCGTTAAAAAAGGATAAAAATTGTGGACATCTGAAGCGTGCTGCAGATTACTCGATTTATGAACTAAATGTAGCATTAAAATTGCCCACCTTTATTTTGTGTTCATTTAAATTTTATATTGGACTTTTGGAAAGGATTATTATTAGTGTTTACTCAGTAAATGTCACAAAAAGGCGCGGAACATGTACTTATTAGGACACAACCAACTCTATAAGTAAATGCCAAAATTTCATTAAAATAGCAATTACTGAGGTAAATATATGTATCACAAACGTCAGAGTTTGCCTAAATGTTTAAATTGTCTGAATAAATTTCGCGGCTTTCTTTCTAGTACCTAAGATACATTATAACCTCAACAGACGGTATTCAGTGTAAATCTGAATTGGACGTCCATTAGGAGAAAATATGGTAATCCTTAGATTGCTACTTATTCTGTACATCTTTTTCCTAATGCATTAATGTTATTTTTGCTCACAAGTAGCTTATAATATCACTGTATCTATAGTAAACAAATATATGAGTAGATAATTGTTCAATAGTACAAGAATACTGACGTGAAAGCCATGAATAACTCAAATTCAGGCTAAAAATACAAAAGACTCCACATATCTGAGCCTTTAGAATATTATAAATAACAAATAAGGCTACCTAAATTTTGACAGGATTTGTTTTTTGAACGTTGTCAGATACACTCTCCTTATGTTCACAAAAAATGCGAAATGGTTCCTCGCAACGTCTCAAATATAGATTCTTGCCTTATCCTTGAAGCAGTTTAAACCTTCTACTATTTTGTATCTACGTTTAACCTTTGAATATACATATATTTTAATAGTTGCTAGATGGAAATTACAGTAATATAGAATTAAAGAATGAATATACAGATGAGGTATCCTCATAGTTAATTAACGTAAAAACAATGATGTACAAAAGTAACGCATATAGTTCTACCTTCAGTAGTTTCAGTAAATACCTATTGTACTAATAATCCAAAATGTACCAAATAATACATAGCGGCCTGTGTATACATACTTTTATAAGGCATCCATCATGAATGATATTATTTCCTGTAGGGTTTAAGTAATGTACAGGATAATCTCTTATAGCTAGAAGCAATAGGAGAGCTACAAGATCATTAAACTGCAATTAAACACATATAACGGTCCACACTGGAACATAAAGACAGATCAAAGTCAAAAAATGATGGAGATAAATTCCGCATACTTCAGAACTATTCCTCCTATTAAGATCATCAAGTTGGTTGAAAAGTGTATTACCGCAAACAAGTTAATATTCAGAAAATATCTACAAACACTAATTTAATTTTAAGTGTATAACAGAGAAGTAGCTAAACTGCAGGTCTTCAAGGTATGCTATGGAATCGTATCCTTAAATATTTTCAATCCTCGCTTATTTATATATCTTTAAAATGTAATTACCATATTAGTTGGTAATCTTCTTCTAACGTTAAACGCGCGTGCGCGTATGTTTCTATATACATATATGAATATAGTTATGCTAATTTTAAGGTTATCGTGGATACTATATGATATAAAGTTTTTCTGAGTATTGCTGAAAAATCCTTGATATCACAACATAAGAAAAATACAGGGTACAATATGGATGTTCAAACCACTAGCTAAAATAGATCATCTAGAATTTAAAATTAAATGAGAGGCTATTTAAATCGAAAAAGGCCATAGAAACTAAAAAAAGGGAGAATGTTCTACCATTATCTTCTGCGTGGTAACTCGCTTTAGTTAAAACAAGTACTACTAAGGACATCACAACGAAAGCAATAAAACACACCATATAGACTAAAAATAGAAACACGCCTAAAATTAACATGGAAACATGGAGACCAGTCCACGTTTCTGGACTGGCGTGACGTGGTAGGAGGACGTAGAAAGTGTACAAAAAGAAGTAAGTTGAGCGGCTAGCGGCAGTTCTATTTTAACTAAAACTCTAAGCAAACTAAACCTCACCTGCAGATGAAAAATGCGATTTTCTCGAAACATAGTGAATTAAACGCTGTTTTATTATAATATGTATCAACGACACAGAACAATATCCAGAAAAGCTTTATATATATATATATATATATATATATATATATATATATATATATATATATAT
>JAHWXV010572457.1:0-15762 GCA_024586415.1 Phrixothrix hirtus | reverse complement strand
TAACTTTACGATAAAATGAAATAAGTAGCACTTTCACTATATCTACGAAATTGATTTATGATCATCGTTTGTTCTATCATATTCCATAGTGCGGCGTAGTTCTCTATCACGTACATCATCAAATCTGAGGCAACGTACGAGAAATCCCTACCGATGCTCAGACATTGCAATATACATTGCATCGTATCAATTTTCACGACTGTTGTCCCATAAATCAAAAATATTCCGACGGCTTTCAAACACTGGTAAGGTATAGAATACCTAACAGATATCTGATTTCTACCTCATCCGTATGTTTTGCATACCTTTCCCTTCAAAAATGTTCACTTATCTTATCTATATATATATTTGTACATTCGAAAATTTGATGTATTATTACATCAGTCATTTGGCAAGCAAACGATTAAATTGGGCTCTTTGCATTTTTAGCAATACCTTGTGCTTATAGAAAGCAGGTATTATATTGCAACGTGGTGTTCGTGATGTACTTGCCATCTGAGGTTCTAAATACCAACGAGTAGGCTCCAACTTTCTTGTCCACCAATATAAAACTGATCTGAATCAACTGGAGGCTACCGAGATTGATCTTCTGTATGAGTTTTTTCTCCTTAATTTCCTATATATTCCGCTACCTCACATCCTATGTCAGTGTCACTGTCATCCACTATTTCTTGCAGAAAATCTTCCTCAACTTCGTCTGGGTCCTCAATTCCAAAAACACCTTACGCTGTCACTTTCCGCTTCTTCTAACCACCCCCGCCGTTGTTCCCTGTCTGCTCCGAATACATTTAAAACTATCTATCTAAAATTAAATAAAAAATAGAAATAATTAATTTATATAATGTGATTTTGGTCTATCCATATTTGGTCGCATGGATTACAATAATAGTCCAGCTTCAAAAAGCGCACTCAGCTTTTATACTAGGTTATCAAGAACACTGAGATCGCACTAACACGTCTGGTAGGTTGTGAAGCAAAGCTAAGTGACCGCTCAAGGCGGAGTTTGTTGCCAACTGCTAACGGCAACTAAATAAGTCATAGGGAACTTTCCGATTGTTATCGCAATATAATTATATTAAATATCAAAACAAAAATGCACGATATTAACTGCCGCTCCGAATTAATCATACCAGTTGAACATTGTTCATAATGACGTCCTTCCGAAAACTTGCGATAACATTTGTAAGTTTCGGCAATAATTTTAATAGTGCCAAATGGATAATTTCACCAACATATTCAATCGTAGATTTTTCAAATTTATACTCGTTCCCTATGCAAATAATTGTTAACTACAATCGTTGATGTGGCAATAATTAGCCGATTAAGTTAATCGGCAGTTAAATACAATAATGAAATTGGTACTAAGTTTAATAAAGATTGGATGATTAATTATGGCACAGCAAATAGATAATGATTCTTTTCCATCGACTCTGAGACATTATGGGTTAAAAGCTCAACACTTTTTACCTGACTTTTTTTTAATAAATCAACGCTATATGACGCATAGGATTTACAGTCAAACATGTTTGGTACATTTTTCGGATACCCTGTATACTCTCAATCGCAGTATTGATCATATCTTAATTTCGTGTAATGTTAGAAAGGGATTGCGGTTAGCAAATGAATGTTGGGATATACTTGCCAATAGACATGATGACAACATTAAATTAAATGATCTTCTTTGTGAAAGAAAATATATCATTAGAATATAGGATGATTTTAAAATCCACCGACAAACTTTGACACGGTACCGTAGAGATTTAACCACGTGCGTGAGCAAGATAATCCCATAAAATAGCACACTTTTTTGGAAAAAATTGAAAATATCCACAGGTTGGAAACTGCTGGAAAATGTATATACAAATGAATTATGTCTAAACACAATCCAATTTCTACTACATATCGCAGAGTAAATAACAATGATATCAAATTACTGCAGCTGCATTTCTTTATTTATGTAAAATTAACTTACCTTAACACACAATGGCCTACAATTTTATTTGTTCCTATTTTATACAGACACAAATTGAACATTCAATATTTACTTAAGCACATTCAATTATACTAAAGACCATATTCAAATTATTATAAATACCATAATTTTGATAGTTTACTTTTTGGACCATTCCAATTTCTAAAATTCTTAGACAATTGTAAAGGAGTTTTATTGTTGTGACGTTCTTTTATTCTTACGTGCACGATTTTAAATTACACTTTATATAGACATAAACACTAAATCAAAGCAATTGAACTACATTTGTTCTATGTATTACATTCAGAATCAAATAATACATTCTTTTCTAAACTTGCAATTTAAAATAAGAAACACAATAAGAACTGAAGAACTCACCTATTTCGAAATTAGTTACTCTATCCATTATTACAATGGTGGTAAAAAGTCTTGCATCACCGTGCTGAATCGGCTAAACTTTGAATAAAACACAGTTTCTGTCTATAAACTAAATTTATTTAAAACCAAATAATCATTATATACATGTAGCATGGATTTAGGATGAGAATCAATGACCTATCAAAATAAAATCATAAACTAAAGTAATAAAACACAATCTGCAAAAACTAATATATTCGATAATTTAATATAATGTAATTGAAAAAAATATAAATTAAAGAATTTATTACTCGCATCAATATTTAATTAGCCACACTTTATTTCTAATCAGCAAGGAACATCTCTTCGGCATAGAATTAACCAATTTTTCCAATTCCTACACAGTAATGCAGCGATACCAGACAGCAATCAAGACTTCGATTAATTCAATTTTTTTTGTGGGTTTGCGTTTGGAAATAATGTTTGATATCCTCTGCCATAGCTTCTCGATTGGATTTAGATCAGGAGATTGTGGGAGCCAGTCGAGCCTTTTCACTTTATTAGCAGCGAGCCACGCCCGTACACTTTTAGCTCTATTGCATTGAACATTATCGTCTTGGAGTCTGAACTGTTCACCAAACAAGTCTTTTCCACTTTTTAATATTTTGGTTTCTAATACCTCAATGTATTTGGTTGCATTCATCATACCAGATATAGCATGTAAACGGTCAACACCAGTAGCAGTCATGCATCCCCATATCATGACGGAAGTGGATGTTTTATTGTTGGGAGAATGCAATTTGATGCAAACTCTTCTGATGGAAATCGTCTGACGTACGAATCGCTTGATTGGTTATTTATAGTGAAGAATACTATTTTACAATCTTTTGGGGTTCAATCGCAATGATTTTTTGGCCAAGGCAAGCAAAGCAGTCGTTAACGTTCTGATAGCAGTGTCCTCTTCCATATCCGATAGCCTCTGAGTCCAAAACTTTGAAGACTCTTTCTCAATGTAGAGATGCATATGCTTATTCCGGTGGTTTGGGACCACAAGTTGGTTAAATAGGTTGAATTAAGGGTCCGATCAGCCAACTTGTCCTTCTCAGCATGATATCATCTCTGATAGAAGTTTTTCTTGGGCGTCCAGTACGAGGCCTATCTTCTATTTTTCCCGTTTTCCTGTGTTTTTTAATCACCCTTATCACTGAAGATTGATTATATTTCACTTTGGCAACGATTTCACAGGACGATCTTCCCTCTTTGTGGTGAAAGATGGCATACCGCACTTCTTCTGACAATTTGTTCTGACGCATTTTTGATGGAATCTTAACAACAGAAATCACTAAAATGCTCTATTTAGGATTGTGACTTATTTAAATACTTGGTAAAAGGTAGAAATCTGCTATAATATTCCAATAAATGGCTTTTAATAGGGTACATTATTTCTTAAATTGAAACTCATTGTTAAGAGAAATGGGTAATTAGTTCGATTACAAAAACCAATCAAGAAAATAATGATTAAACTTTCTAGTTAGGCAATTAAACATGTAACTATTAATATTCCAACACAATTCCGGATTAATTTGAATCAATTGGGCATATTTTGATTAAAAATCATAAAAATCATGGGTGATTCAAGGGTTTTTACTACCATTGTATATGCACATGGTGTTAAACTTAAAACTAAATATAATTGCTACACTTCTATAATGAAAGCGTGTAATGAAACACAAAAATCCTGATAATTTAACGTTACATACGTTTGAGTTTTTCATTTTAGAATAACATAACAACTTCTTTATGTGATTATAGTTTATTCACTTAAAATGACATATCCGCTATTGCAGTAGCTTTCAAATAGTTTTTCCGCTTTCTTTTAAAAGCGATTTTCTTGGAAACGACTAGGAATTTTTTTCTCTTGGTTTAGAACTTTCCCCGCGTATATTTCTAAGTTTGTTGGTGGGTTTTAAAACCACCCTGTATAAACTGGTGTCGTAATCAAAAATATAGATTTGACGAATAACCATAGACATTGAATTTGTTGCAAATAAAAAAGTCAAACATCTTAATTAATAAGTACATTTAGAGAAGATCATCTAAATATTTTAAAACGAATTTTAAATCTAAATCACTACTGCTGACGAAACTTGGATATGTTATCTAAATGTTGGCTTAATAACAATATATATTCTATAATTTCAATCTATTCTAACAGGAAAGGAGCTCATGGACCCAGTCTTCTGGGATTAATAAGATGTCAATGTGTTGGTTTTTATGGAGACGGAAAAGTGATTATAGTGAAGATGCACTGCAGAAAACTATTTAAAACGGACAACTGGGATGTTTCCTACTGGAATTGTTCATCCCGATAACGTGCGCTCGCACCCTGCTACTCAATATTCAGAAGTTTTAGGAATTTCAATGTAAACCCTTTGATCGCATCATGTATAGCACAGACCTCGCATCTAGTTACTTTCAGCTATTCCTTCACCTTAAAAAGTGGTTTCTTCTTAACGAATTGTAATCGGCCTATTGAATTGAATTAAATCCCATGCGTTGAGTTTCTAAAATAATTTATTACATGTTACAGAAAGTGTTTAGAAAATGATGTGAATGCATAGGAAATATTGTAGGCATGTTTAAGGCGTCGTTTTTGTGTCGATTGTTTTTTAATGTACAATGGACAATTTCTGGATAGAAATTGTTCTACAGAATACTTCTTGATATCGTTATTTAAAATGATGTTTAGTGTTGAATATTCTTAGTAAATTTTGAATGCATTATAGCTTTTCAATACGCTCACAAAACTGCTGATTCTTTAAGACATATAACACTTTTTGGGATTAAAATTTAAATGAGGTGTTGCATCAGGCATAAAATATCCAGTTTTGTTCCAATATTGTAAGTAACAAAAATAGGCCAATCAGTTTGTTACAATTATAGTATTCTTTGACGCTTTATCTCAAAAATTAAATGAAGATTTACTTTTACGCTTCTGGAAAATATATCTTCATAAATGACTGGTATAATGAATTGGTCTTTATATGTATAGGTTAGTCAAAAAATGATTCGACGAATGTAAAACGAATTTCAATAAATCTTTTACTTCTTAGAGATGGTATGAGTATGTTTCGGGTTTAGGATTAGTAGGATTAATACGATATACATTTTTGGCTCCTGTTATGCCTGTTGTTTTGATTATACAGGGTGTCCGCGATATAAAATGCATTATTTAACACACGTGTACCCAAGCCCTTTTTAAACATAAATCTGTTGGAATTTTTAATCTAACGTAACAAAAAGTTTTCGTAAGTTTTCATGTAAAAATTTACCATGGATACAGACTTGTAATATTCTTTATCATGAAACGTAGTTAAAAACATAAATGTTGATACAGTATCATGTTACCTTTACTATTAGAGTACTTTTCCGAGTCAAGGTCGCCAGCTGTTTTAATAAAAACTAGTCGAATATATTTCTTTAAATAATCAGTTTGTTTGTATGTGGTAAAAAACTATTGCTTATTAATTATAATTATTTACGTATTAATGATTATAAAATTATTTAACAAATATCTTAATGTGCCAAAAGTTTTATTTACATTAATTTGTGTGAACATGTTTTTACTCAATGTAAATTACGCAAAATTCATTTATGAAATTCATTTATCGTTTAGATTTTAAACTATTTTCACAAAATTTCAATTATATACAAGACAAGCGAGTGCAAATATTAATAATATGAAGAAATTTGTAAAAAAGTTGTTTAAAAAATGTGTCCGTATTCAATAATACAATTGTATGCAAATTAAAAATCATACATATCTTGAATTCAAACGATTTTTTTTAATATTGTTATTTTTTATGTTGTTCTTTGTTTTCTTTATGCATTTATTATACTTATTTTATATATTTCTTTCTTATTTTGTTAGGAGTACATAAATGTTACATCATCCCATGACGTAAAAAAGCTCGTCTACGGAAAGTGTAACATTTATGTACACCGTTCAAATACAAAGAAACGCTATGATGTTCTTGTTTCAGATAACAAGAAATGGCTAGAAGGTTGAATGAAAAAGAGTTAGAAGCCGAATTGGTAAAACATTCTCAAGGTCAAGATAATGAAATAATAGATTGATTGATGAAGAGTTAGATGATTCTGACGACGATTCTCATTATATTGCAGAATCACCTGATAGTAATAATTCTGAAACTAATGAAGATGTCCCTAGTCCTTCTAAGGAAAAAAACGTATAGTCCAATATTTACCACCACCATCAGATTCAGATTCATCCATAGCTGCATCGCCTCAGACATCTGTTGTGTTGCACAATATGCTGTTGACAACCCAAACCCAAACCTCTCCTACACAAAATCTGGATTTATCTGCCAGCAGTCGCGATATGACAAATCTTACTTGGATCGATTCTATAGGAAACCAAAAGCAGTTTTCTTTAAGAAGAAATAGTGGAATGGATGCCAACTTCAGTGGAATTCTCGCTATCGCAGAGCGGATTGAATATTTTTCTCTATTTTGAGTGATGTAATAAATTTGATGGTCGACCAGACCAATTTATACGCTACCCATGTGTAATGAAAACTGATGCCACCCCTCACTCTCGAATTCATGGCTGGTATCCCACATGTGTCGGGGAGATGAAAAAATTCATTGGACTCCTTGGTTGGTTGGGACCTGTAAAGGTTCCACATTTAGCAAAATATTTTGTGCAAATATGAGCTATTTTCATTACCGTTTCCTAGAAAAATTATGCCTCGGAACAGATTGAAGCTTTTTTTACGATTCTGGCATTTTTCAAACAACGATGAAGCTCCTGAAGGTAACCGCTTATATAAGGTTGAAGATGTTATAAATAAGTTTATCTGCAATTTTTAAAGCTCCTACCTCCCCGGAGAAGAGATATGTACTGACGAGTCCGTAGTTCCTTAGCGAGGAAGCTTTGTTTTTCGCCAGTATCTACCAAAGAAAAGACACACCCAATACAAAATCAACGAAAGCTATAACAGGAGTGTTACATCACAGTCTTAACTGAATAGATTTTGGTGTACATTAATGTTACACTTTGGTAATAACATGGGTGTACATTAATGTTACACTGGCATTGAGAGTGTTAATGAAGTCATATGCGTCATACAGACGTCGTTCGTTCGGCTTCAGCAGTGGTTATAGATGAGAAGTTGACCAGCCATTTCTTGTTTAATACAGCAGACCATATTAAAAAGCAGGGACGGGCTGAAAACTTTAATTGTAAATATTTCGAAAACTATCCAATTTAGGCACATAGTTTATAAGCGTTTTTTGTCGCACATATTAATATGTGCCTGCTCTTAAACTAATGTTCCTTATATTGCGAACACCTTGCATATTTTACTATTGAACTTTCATCATAAATTAATCATCTAATGACAAGGTCTTCGATATACAAAGGCAGTCGTTTTATACCAAGTCAATACTCTAAGTGCGTGTTTGCCATTTTTTGATTAAAACGTCGAATTCAAATCTTAATTTAAATTTAATAGTTTCCAATTTCTTATAAAACAGTAAATTTGGCGCCATTCATGCTCAAAATTGAGAACGATTAATATAGTTGCTAATTGAATATTTTCTCTCGAAAACTTTAACTCTCAATATATAGTAATAAATGTTTCGGAATAAAACTTTGACCCATCATCAGGTATATAAAAAGGTTTTAATAATAAGGATTTTATTTAAATTCAGAGTAATTGTGAACAAACATGGTAACATTTTTAGAACATGATTTTTGTGGTAGCTGATGATATTTTTAAATAAGCGTTTATTAGGTGATTGAAAACATAACATATAAAGATTAATTAAAACTATTTCAAAAATTTCATTATCTACTATAAAAATTATTATTTTCATTTCAATTAAACAATTTACTAGTTTAAAGCTGTAACTATATTGTAAGTAGGATGTTGAACCTGGTATAGTTTTTCAAGCCCCTAATGTTTGCTCCTCAACAGTAATTGCGCGAAAGGGCTGGTTTTTAGGTGCCTCTCAAACACAAGAGAACCTAAAGGAAAGAATGTGTGTCGGCGTAACAATTCTCCATCCTCTTATGCACATCCATAAATAATCCCCAACTTTTCTCAGCCTCAAGAACAAGTTTATTGGCTTGGTAATTGGAGATGTGCTCACCATCAAGACGTTAATCAAGTGATCAGCGTGATTCAGATTGAGCAGCCATGACTCATTTAACCGAATGTTCATTAAAAACAAAAACTTAACTTTTATACAATTCTATAACTTAGATCTACTTGTTTAGCTTTGTTCAGTTCTTTCAACATAGTTACCAATAAATTTCTTATCTACTTTTAATTTCTATATTTATAATAAACCACAGTTCAATTTTATCTTAAACTAATGCCAAAAAGTTTCTCTATTTTAATCTCTAGCTCTTTTTATCTTACTTTTCTGCATTATGAAGATTTTCGTGGATTTCTTAAACAATTTATTATTGTTGTAATTTTCTATTTTGCTGAACTTGTGTGCCAGCAAATTGTGTAACCTTATATTTCCTATGACTAAATATTATTCTGTACTTATGTTAATATAAATGTTTGATGCAGTAATTCGACCTGCATTTAATTCTGTTTGAAATACTTTTAAATAATCCTAATTCTAATTCTTAATTTTACTGGTACGAGTATTTCATTATTATTTTAAAGTATTTCAGACAATATTTATTCACAATTATTCTAATTTTAATTAAAATCATTGTTAGTAAAAAACTTATTTATATACCTGATGATAGAAAAAACTTTAACCCAAAACATGTCGATTATCAATAAAAACACTAAATAAGCTATTTACATCTTTTATTATATATTGAGAGTTAAAGGTTCCGAGAGAAAACAATCAACCAACAATTATACAATTTCTTATATAAAAATTTTCAGACTGCGAAAAAATCCAAGAATAGTTATAGCTTCAGCATAAATCCTAATCAAAATTTATGTAAAACGTTTTGATAACTTTTAGGCATTCTATATACTATTAAAAATATTTCATAAAATGAATTACTGCAATGTAAACGTAAATAGTAGTATATACAAATTTATTTATATCGGTTCATTTCTAGTAATGTTTAGTTTGTTAGAGAAATATGTTCAAACTGTACTCAAGCAGAAGGCCTTGCTTAATTAGAAGTCGAATTTGTGTTCATTATTTTTTGATAATTAAGCTGGATCAGCTAGTCCAATCTAGTTATTTTCCTAGTTCTGGAAACCGTTACATTATGAACAAATTAGATTAATCTGTCATTACATCAAAAACATTTCAGTCTGACGTTATTTGCCAAGTAAGTAAAAATTATAGTTTAGGATTTATTGACCGTGGAAAGGTAGAGAACTTTTTTCGTCTACTATACTATGATTTACTAATAATATGAAAAATAGCGATATTTTTGTGATCGAAATACAATTCACACAGATTTAATAATTGATAAGGGAAGACTATGCCATTATTTACTATTTTTACACATCAATAATAATTATTGTTGTTTTTTAATAAATTGTGGACGTTTCTGTTAAGTTTAAAAATGCGGAGAAATATATATGAAGAACTTTGTGTCCAAATATTGTAATAAAATATAAACAAAATAAAAATTGTTTAAGTTAGATAATTTATTAGAGAAACTGCCGAAAAGTTATTTTTAAATTGCATAAATTGCATTTGCATATAAATTTATCACCTAAAATTAATTAGAAGGTTTATAATTAATGCATTGCGCGTTTATGTTTTAACTAATTCAAATATCAATTCCGTTTAAAAAATTGTTATTTTTCCTCTACAATTTTTGAAAGATAAAGTCAAATTAAATATTAAATATCAATCAAGATTTGTAGAAGTAATTGTTCAAATTGCCTTATTATCTGAAAATTTCAATCTAAACAGTTCATTTTTAGCCATTATTATTAAATTATTAAGTCTCTGACATTATTAACAGTTAAGGTATTCCGTAAATAAAAAGATGAAAGCAAAAAAATTCTCTCTTATATAACTAATTGTATTTATGAAGGTATTATGATAAATATTATAAACCACGCGAGAGGTAAAGAAAACTTAATAATAAAACAGGATGTTCGGATTAAATCGAGTTTATTACATGCTAGGTAGTTTTGGTTTAAATAACAGCAGCACCGTAAGAATAATTAAATTATTAGAAATATAAACAATTCATAACAAATAAAATTGTCCTAAAAATTAATTTATCTACGAATTATACGAATAAAAAGATAGAACAAAGAGTTTTTCTTACAACACGAAAAACCATTGTAAGTTATTGTTTACGATTTGCTGAAGTTATTAATTGTTATTTTCTTATAAAATACGTTTTTGAAAAATAGTTCGAGATGCAGGATGTGGAACTTCGTTTAACTATTCACTATTAGCCTTAGCGATGCGATGCCGGATGTGAAACGCTCGTCCATAATACGAGAGTAGTTCAATAAGTCAGGTAAATATATGAAACAAGTAGTTGTTTTTTCAGTTTAAAAATATTTTATTTTTCAACATAGCCCATTCCAGCTCGACACACTTATTCCAACGACTGTAAAGCCGTTTAATGCCCTCAGTAAAATAAAATTTATCAAAAACTACAAAATGCCCGTCTACTACGGCGATTACTTCACTGAATGAAAATTTCTTACCGGCAAACCAAGTTTTCATGTTTGAGAACAAAAAATAGTCCGAAGGAACCAAGTTGTGTAAATATGGGGTATATGGAAGGATTTAGAAATGAAATTTATGTATTTTTGCAGTTGCAACAGTTGAAAAATCTTCTGGTGCACTATCGTGGTGAAACAAAATTAGTTTCTTTACCAAGAGTGGCGGATTTTCTTTGATTTTTTCATTCAACTGGCCCAACAACGATGAATAATACTTATTTGTCATTTTTCTACCTTTTGGATGCAGTTAATTAAAATTATTTTCCAAGAATCCCAAAAAACGATTGCTAAACTTTACCCGCATATGGCACCATTTTTGTTTTCTTCGGTGCACTTGAATCAGCATCTACCGATTGTTTCGGTCAACCATTGATTTCCGGGATATAGTAGTGGATCGAAGTCTTATTAGATGAATTGGGCTTAAACAGTTTCAAGCAATACTCAGAAGTCGTTGAACGATGTCATTTTTGATACACCGGTAATAAATGCAGCACCTATCAGATAGAGACATCGTGGATGTGCAAATCATTATGGAAAATTGAAACCAAGAAGTTCAGAACCTCCACTGTCTAACATGCTTTCACTCGATGATCGGCCAACACAATAACATGCATTTTCGTTGTCACTTCGGATAATATTTGTTAAGCTTTTATTTTGTTAATGTTATTGTTTGTCTACGCAGAAAATGTTTAATGAGAACACGAGAATCACTTTTTTCATTCTGGTGAAACGAATACAAGTTGTTATCAAAACTAGTATACATTGATTTTAGTTTCAATTCGGCCTAAATTTTTGGTGAATATTCAAAAATATAATAATATTTACAAGGACGTATTTTTCTAAATAGAAAACTTCTAAGAAGTTTCAAAGACATTTAACCTAGTTAGTTAAGAAGGTATAACATGTATATTCAAATCAATACAATTTTCTTTATTTCCATAAAATATATCAATGCCTATTGAAATAAATTGAGCCTTAATTGCTAAACCTAAGTTAATTTGTTGTCATCTGTTGCGTGTTAGGTGGACGGTGTTGTTAATCTGTGTTTTGGTGCGATTTTGATGAGAATGGTTTGTTTATTTGTTGATTGATGTCCTAGATGATTTCTTCTGAATCAATGATGCAGTGTTGTGTAGAAACTATAGTCTGTAAAGATAGCTTTAACTTGATATTAAAAAAATAAGAGTTCTCCGGCAGTGACTCGTCAATAACGGAGTTACTGGTAGAAGTCCGTCACTTAGGCACTCGCACTATCACTAGGATTAGAGAGTATTTAAGGGTAAGAAAAAATCATAATGTTTCACTTCATAGAGTGTTCGTTAGATGGGAAGTTGGCCGTGGGTGTTTGTTGTTAGTTGATGTTTGGAGATTTGGTGGTTTGATGGCTTCTTCGAAGCTGATGGTGAAATTCTGGTTGAGGTTATTGGTGTAGATCAGGATGTGGTTCGGCCTTTACTCGTAGTTTGTCGTGGTAGTTGTATTGTCGATTAAGTTGTTTGTTATGTTGTGTCGATACATTATGTGTTGTTGTGTAAGAGATTTGTTTTGTTTTGATTGGATTGATTGTGTATGTGATGTTGTGTTTATGATGGTTCATAATGCGTGTATTTGAGTGTGTTGAGTTGTTGATTGTAGAGAATCAACTTGTCCCGTACGGGAAGACCCATGCAGGATTCAGTTTTAAATTCTGTAGATCCAAAAATCTAAGTGTGGAACATGTTTAGAGAAAGGTGACTGCGTCATAGTGGGCAGAAGGTTTTGGCGATTTGGGAGACTTTCTGTGTCCGTTTATTAAAGATGTCGAAGTCGTGTTTGTTTTCAAGGTAGTTGTCGAGTATCTTATTTAGTAGTTACTCTCTTAGTTGGTGTAGCTACTGTCGTACTAGGGCGCAACCGAAAACAACGTGTTCAGGTGTTCTGATTGTGCTACAACCGCAGTTTGGTGTCTGTCTGTTGTTGATTGTATGTAGATGAGTTGTCAAAAAGTGTGTAGTGCCTGTGGAACAGCAGAACCAAGTGTTGCGCTGGCAAAATCTGATATTTGGTATAAAGTTGTAAGTTATTCTGCCTGTTTAGGCGTTATTCCACTCATCTTGCTATATGGTTAAAATGCGGTTGGTAATGTCGGATTCTGTCAGCGCTATTTCACCCAGTATATTGTTCACGCTGTCATGGTCGCCTTTTTTGAGCTAGTACCTGGCTGTTGCTTTCTTTGCCTGTAGATGTAATAGAACTATACCCAGAATTACCAGTAAAGGGTCCGGTCACGTAGTGCTAAAGGCCCCGGTAAGTCTGAGTTTGCCGCTTTCTGAGTATACAGCAGTTTCTTTTAAAATGGCCGATCTTTAATGTATGTACCCAGGTACTAGCCGCGTACGTTATAATTGCCATTGCTACGTTATTAATGTATAGTCTTGCACTCGGTAGAGGGATCCTAAAGTTTTTCTATGCAATCTTCGCTATTTTTTCCAATATACTGGTCGCTCTCTCGCAGGTGTTGACGATGTACACCTTGAAGTTCTGTTTTTATCTATAGTTAACCCTAGGAATTTATTGCTCTTGGCTCTGAAGGTCCTTTAGGCGTCCAGTGTTATTACTGGATCACTCTGCAGGGATCCCCTCGCCAAGGTACATGTCGTTTCTTCCGGTGATACTTTTAGTTTGACTTCCAGTCACCAATTTTGAATCCTTTGTAAAGTAGTGCTCATTTTGGTTTTTAATGCTCTTCTAGATTCGGCTTCTAGCAGTACGGTCACGTCATATGCATATGCTATTGTGCCTAAAATGTCTTCGTTATGTTCTAGTGTCAGGATATAATCGCCAAGGATAGTGTTCCAAAAAAGGGGCCCGCAAATCGAACCTTGCTAGCAGCCTTTGGTGATACGCTTGCGTATGCGATTCTGGTTGTCAATGATTGTGACATATCTGTCCTTACAGTAGTTTTTAACGCGTTTGAGAAGATCTTTGGGGATGTTGCGTTTTATTAGAGGACGTATTAATAAGGGCCACCGAGATTATCAAATGTATATGTAGATTGACTTGGTATCTATAACCTTGTGTCAAGTATGGATAAATTCTTTGATAAGAGATGCTACTGGAATGTTGGTTTTTATAACCATTAATAATATTTATATTTAAATAGTTAACAGAATGGCCGAAGCAACATAAATATAAAATAATTTTATTATTCTTCAACAGTTAGTCCCTAACTTAATTGAAATACTTTTAGTATGGAAGGCTTAAGAATTATACATTTTATAACTATTTAAAATTAAGGAAACGGTTGAAGAATCAAACATTGTGATTTTTAACTTTATCTTGTTCCTTTAAGCCGAATCACTTCAGTTCAAACTGTTACTATGCTTATTTTATGTCACATCAGTACCTTGACATACTTTTGGCGGGTAGATATGACACGTGGCTAACAAGTTAGACAAAGGGTTACTTTTAAGAATATTTTCTTTAGTAATTCACAATTTATAATTTAAATATACCAGCCCTCACGATTAAAACTTTAATGGCTTGCAAAAAGAAAATTCATGAAATTTGTTCAATTTTCTAGATTAGGTATAAGATCTAACGAAGCAACTTCTAAGATATTATACTCGTGCGTAATTTTCATATCCGTAATTAATATATCAAATTTTAAATCCCTGAAGATTCTTGCGCTTATAGTAAACAAGATAGTAAGATTTGCTTTATGCCTTATATTACACTGCAACGAACCCACGAAAAGCAATGGAGAGGTTCTAGCCGAAGAATGGGAGATCTTATGAGAAGGTTTGAAATTCTTTCAATATATTAAATTCTCGTCCGCTAGAACACCGTATATGGGATATATTTATTTAAACTGCAAGGAAATGGCCTTCCATAACACGTGGCGGGAGGAGAATTGGCATATTATCATACATGACCGTTTGGTTTAATCATCGATAATTAGGATAGATTTGTTTAATTATTCTAAAACTTAACACGGGGAATGAATGAATCCGTTCATTTTAAAAACTTTTTATGTAAACTATGGGTTTAATGAGATTATTGCGGGTTTCGTGTTGTTTTTTGTCATTTAGACTTCACTACAATAATTAGTAAATTTATTTATTTATTTCTATCTAGAAAAGGCTAATTTGAAAATAGTTACTATATCAGCAATTACAAATCTGATGGAATTCTGTATATAACTGTCAAAGCTCGTTATCGTTTAAGCGTAATTTACATTACTTCAAATTGTACATTTCTGCTAGGTCTTATACAGCGAAGGAGCAATAGAAGGAAATTACAATTGTCACCTTTCAGACGTAAAATTTCTGTTGCTCTGAAAATGTTTAATTAGTAAACAGCTCGATACGTGTTTCATTACGTTCTTTGACTTTGAGTTTAAATATCCCCCAAAACGGTTTTTCGCAATAAACGAACTAAATTGAAAATTAAAAAAATTCTGCTTTAGTTTGTTTATTCATCAACATCTAGCAAATTGTTAAAGTGAAACATATTGGTTACAAATTAAGTAATTAAGTAATAACTCATATAAGGTATAAAAGCATAAATTTCCAGAGAGAATCGTTCAACTGGAATATAGCGTTATTTATTTTATCAATTCTAGCTAATATTTAAATATAAATTTATGTTAGGCACGTCTATGTAAGGTTTATAATAAGGATCAACGATTAATATACTGTATTTGGAAGCTGCCCAAGGGAACACTCATAATGATACACGTGAATC